>SKCR01049755.1:0-59724 GCA_019454045.1 Zanthoxylum bungeanum
AAGAACCCTAAAATAAAAAACAAAGAGAGTTTGAGAGAAAAGGAGAAAGAAAGCTTGGATTTTTGGAAAATTAGTAAGTTTTTTCTTATTTCTTCTTCATGAAAAATATTTCTATGATTCTAGGTTTCAATATGTGTATCTTAGATCTTTCTCTACTCTTTTTTGTTTGTATTTTTATGGTTGGGAACTTGGAAGAAAGATGAAAGCATGTATGTTAATTAAGATTGCATGAAATTAGTTCTTAAGCATTCTTTTAACCATTTGATGGAGATGTTGCCATTCTAGAGTTGCTTAGCCACTCATAAATGACATAGAAATGTTCTTGTATTATTTCATGGTGGTGAGACTTGTTTGGTGTTCAGGATTAAATTAAAGTGTTGAATTTATTTGATTTGGTGTTAATTGGCCAATTAGACAATTTTGAGAAATTAGGGTTCATAACCCTTTCCAATTTGGGGATTTTCATATATCTTAATAATGATGTATATATGATGCATATTAATTTTGGTGTTGATTGGACTTGATCTTGAGTGGTTTTGAATCAATTTGGACTAAAGTGCAAATCTTGGAAACTTAAGGGACCTCTCGGCAATTTGAAAAAAATTTGTTTCTTGAATTGAAATTTGTATTTTCATGAATAATACATGTATAAATCATTTTGGGATTTATTTAGAATCAATTAAAATTGTATTTGACAATTTAGGACTAAAATGATGAAAATACAAAGTTTAGGGGCTAAACGGCAACTAATGAAAAATATGATTTTTGGGTAAAAATTTTAGTTTTTAAGTATTGAGTACCCAATAAAAATTATTGAAATCGGAAAATTTCGATTTTCCGCGTTCCGCTTTACTCGGAATTGCCGCCTAAAACCCCAATAAAATTGGTATTAGAGCAGGTCTCAACCGAACCATGATATGAATATGCGTTTATATTCAATGTTTAATTTTGTCTTTACTTTATGCATACTTGTATTTATTTAATTTGATTAAAATAAATGCGTAACATCTTTGCGGAAAATCCCTAATTAATAAGGTTTTAAAGTAATATGTATTGGATGCATATTTCTTGGTTCGTCTTGTCAATACGGTTTATTATTTATATCGAATGTATCCGAGAAAGTGCTAAATAAGTGAGGGTGTAGTTGATAGAAATTTATTTATACCGGATGTATATGTGATACTAAGTAAATTCAAGCGAAAGCGGAGAAATTCTGAATGTGTCAAAGCTGTCAGGACTACGCAAGTATCTTGAATTTATCATTAACAAGTTTAACCTTGGTACACCTCCGTGCCAAAGCTTCACAATGAGAACCTGACCGAACCGGAAGAGACCCAACCCAAGATCACTAGTGAGTGATTGACAATGAGTTGTCTACCTAAGAATATACGTAGGCGAGATCGGGCCAAGCTGTGAGCTGAAATATATTCATGGGATCCACCTTTCACTATTATATTTAATTTGATTAATTGTTTGTTTGCATTCTGTTTGGGCATTACAGTATTTCCTGTAATAGTGGGAGAGGCATTTTTAGATTAAAAATCCATGATCTATTTATGTTTTGTTTATTTTATATTATATGAAACTGTTTTATCTTCTAACCATTTTTTGCTATCTATATGATAGATTTGCGATGGCGACACCTGCTTCTAATCCTTTTGCTCGTATACTTCATACAAATAAGCTTAAAGGCGTCGAAAACTTTGCAGATTGGGACTTGGATCTAAGAATTATTCTTGGGTCTGAGCAAATAGAATATGTGTTAGAAGGTCTGTTGCCACTTGCCATAACAGATGATGCAACACAAGAGGAACATGAGACTCTCCAAAAGTGGAGAGATGATGATGGGGGGGTCAAATCATATATTCTCAGTTCTTTGGCATCGGAGATTAAAAGGTAATATTTTGGATTGCCTGACGCATATACTATGATGATGCGACTGCGAGAATATTTTATGAACCAAAAACAGGTCTCGGTTCATAAAATAGCAATGGAATTGTTCCATGCAAAACTTGAAGAGGGACAGGCTATGAGCCCTCATTTGCTTCATCTGATTGATCTGATCAAACAGTTGAGGCGCTATAATTTCCCTCTGAATGACACTTTAGGACGAAGTGTCATACTTAGATCTCTCCCAGCATCATATCGCCAATTTGTAATGTATTTCAATATTAATGGGATTACCTGTTCTTATCAGGAGCTGCATAAGATATTGTAAACTGCGGAGGAAGATTTAAGGAAAAGAGTTCCGACTCGCCCTCCTAAACCCACTGCTCTTCCTACTTCCTCCCAATCTAAACAGAAGGGAAGAGGAAGAAAGGTAAGAAAAAGAAGGGTTCGAATCTTCCACCACAGGGTAAGATAGTTAAACCAAAGAGAGCTGCCGAAGATAAATGCCACCACTGCAGCAAGATTGGCCACTGGAAGAGGAATTGTCCTGATTACTTGGCCTCAGAAAGGAAGAGCATATACTTCAGGTAATTTTATTTTTCCCATTATTGATATCTCATTAGCTTGTGAAGTTATGTCATCCAGTTGGATTTTAGATTCTGCTTGTCCGATTCACATTTGCAATTCGTTATAGGTGCTGAAAGAAAGTAGACGGCTAAAATATGGGGAGATGCAAGTGCGATTCGGGAGTGGCGACTCTTTGGATGTAGATGGTGTGAGCTTATGCGAGATTCCCCTACCAAGTGGGAGACTTTTGTTGCATGAATGCTTTTTTATACCGGGATGTGTTGCAAACATTGTATCATTTTTTATATTAGATACTGAATGATATAATATAAATATTAAGAATCATTCTTTATATCATAGATAAAATGCTCAAATACTTATTTGTCCAAATGAACACGGTCATTACATTTTACATACCTCACAAAATATCTTTAATGTTGGAATTAATAAACGTAAAGCATCTGATATAAATAATAATAGGCGTGAAACGCCTAACCCAGTTGGTTAGGAATGGTTTGATACATGATCTTACCATTGAACCTTATCCAACTTGTGAATCTTGCATTTGGGGTAAAATGACCAAGGCCCATTTTTTCAGGTGTAGGACACCGAACCGCTGACTTATTGGAACTAGTACATTCTGATGTATGTGGTCTCATGAGTCACACTGCTCACAATGGTTTTTCGTACTTTTTTACCTTTACCGATGATCTGTCACGGTATGGTTATGTTTATTTGATGAAACATAAATCGAAAACCTTTGAAAAGTTTAAAGAATTCCAAAATGAAGTGGAAAAAATAGACTGGTAAATATATTAAATGTCTTTAATCTGATCGAGACGGTGAATATATGAGTGGTGAGTTCACCGATTATTAAATGAGAATGGGATTCTCGCTCAATATAATCCTTCGGGTACTCCACAGCACAATGGAGTGTTCGAACGGAGAATTGGACTTTATTGGATATGGTTCGATCGATGTTAAATTTTACAGATTTGCTCTATTACTTATGGGGATATAATCTTTTAACTATTGCTCATCTATTGAATAAGATTCCTTCAAAGGCTGTTCCTACGACTCCGTATTAGATATGGACCAGTAGGAAATTGAATCTTAATTATGTTAAGATTTTGGGTTGTCCTGCAAGGATGGCTCAGCAAGATAAGCTTTCGCCTTGATAGCAAAAGTTTAGGTTTGTTGGATATCATTCAAATACGAAAGGATATTTATTCTATGATACAGAGCATCGGAATGTACAGCTCGCTTCGTAAAATTTCTAGAAATAGAATTTTTGTCTGAAGGTGGTGATCATAGATAGGTTGAACTTGATGAAGTACAACTTGAAACCAATGAACCATTGGAGGAACCTGAAATTCAAATAGATGAAGAACCTTCAACACATACACTCTGTAGGTCCCAAAGGGTGTCTAGACCTCCTGAACGCTTGTAGTTGATACAAGAAAAGAGTCTAAATGTTCTCTTAGTTGAAGAGACTGACCCTTACACCTATATAGAAGCGATGTTGGACATCGACTCCGTAAAATGGCATGAGGCCATGAAATCAGAGTTAGACTCTATGCATCAGAATCAAGTTTGGGACTTGGTTCCGTTTCCTGAAGGAATTGTTCCTATCGGTAGTAAATGGGTTTACAAGAGGAATCGTGGGCCTGTCGGAAAGGTTGAAACCTTTAAGGCTAGACTGGTAGCTAAAGATTACACGTAGCGACCTGGTGTCAACTACGATGAAACTTTTTCGCCAGTTGCGATGCCGAAGTCTATAAGGATTTTATTGTCTATTGTTGCTTACCATGATTATGAGATTTGGAAAATGGATGTCAAAATGATTTTTCTTAATGGATTTCTTGACGAATAAATCTATATGGAACAGCCGGAGGGTTTTGTGTCTAGCGAAACCTCAGACATGGTTTGTAAGCTTAAGAAGTCCATTTATGGACTTAAACAAGCTTCGTGAAGTTGGAATCTTTGATTCGATAAGATTATTAGATTGTCTGGTTTTCTCAAGAATACAGAAGAATCTTGTGTGTACCAGAAGGCCAGTGGGAGTATGATAGTATTTTTGGTTCTCTATGTTGATGACATCCTAATCATTGGGAATGATATAGGAATGATGCAGGGCGTCAAAGCTTACCTATGTAAGAATTTCTCCATGAAGGACATGGGAGAAACTTCTTATATCTTGGGTATAAAACTCTATAGGGATAGAGAAAGGAAGCTTATTGGGTTATCCCAATCAACGTACATAGATAAGATCTTAGAACGATATAATTTTACTAACTGTAAGACATCAAATATACTGTTCATACATGGCATTCATCTTTCGAAGATGATGTGTCCACAAACAGAAGATGAGAAGATTAGAATGTCTAAGCAGCCTTATGCTTCATGTTTGTGTAGCATTATATATGCCATGTTATATACGAGGATAGTGTAACCAGTAGATATCAATCCAATCCAGAAAATGACCATTGGATGACTGTTAAACATATCCTGAAGTATCTTAAAGGTATTAAGGATAAGTTTATCATATATGGAGGAAACGAACTGCAGGTTAATGGGTATACGGATTCTGATTTCCAATCGGATCCCGATGATAGAAAGTCCATATCAGGATTCGTATTTACCCTTAACGGAAGTGCAGTTTGTTGGAAAAGTTCCAAACATAGGTCAACAGTTGATTCCACCACTGAGGCGGAATATATTGCTGCTTCAGAAGCTGTAAAAGAGGCTGTTATGATTAAGAAGTTTATCACAGAATTGGGAGTTGTCCCAAGTATCGAGAATCTGATTCCATTATACTTTGATAATACTGGTGCCATTGCGCAAGCAAAGGAACCAAAGGCGCATAAAAAAATCGAAGCATGTGGAACGAAAGTATCACATCATTCGAGAGGTTATGTCGCAAGGTGACATTGTTGTGTACAGGGTCCCAAGTGAAGATAATGTAGCAGACCCGCTTACAAAGGCCATACCTCCGAAGTTATTTGATAATCATGTGGAGTCGATGGGTATTAGATACAATCGATAATGGCACTAGAGCAAGTGGGAGTTTTTGTTAGGGTTGGTACTCTGAGCGCCAATTTCTTATTTATTTCCCAGTAAATACTCTTGTAAGTATTTTATTAATGAATAAATAAACAATTTCTATAATATGAATTATTTTATTATATGGTAAAGACGTAAATGACCATAGAGGGGTTGGTTATGATAAAGTTGCCAAAGCGTCGCAACTGACATTGAGCGGTATCATAACAATATCACTCTTTAACTGTTCCTGGTCAAGGTTTACAATTACTTGGTCAGTAAGTAAATTCGCTGAGACCGGTACGTGTCGTGTATTGGAATGTTGGATTCCAATGGTTTCTCAAGGAACCATGAGTCTCAGGAGACTCATATAGACACGTAGGTATTTATATCAGATAAACATTGAACGACTGACAGAAGATTCTTAATAAATGCTACACCAGCGTCAATAAGAATCTTCTCAGGTTGAGTGAGCATAATGATCCTTCGACTTGAGATACCACTGTGGATGTATGAGGTATCCTTCACACTTTGATGGCAGCCACGTCACCGATCTATTTATATCAGACCTCCACCTGTTCGTTGGGTGTGGACTGATCCCCAGGATATAATGTGCGTATCAAGAAAGGATCCGTCAGTTATGTGTACAGAGCATAGGTATCCATTATGGAATTAGCAATCTGTTAAATCCATGGGCCCGTGGTGCACTGTAGAAATGAGTTCTAAGTGTTGTTAAGAGATTGCTAGTAGAATCGTCGACGACATTATACCCGTAGAGATTTGATGTTTATATCTTTATCTCTGGGATAATCCGGATACATGTAACGGAAGGATTATACACATATAGTGACATCGACCTGTATGGTTCAGAGAGTTTATATGTGTTCATCATAATTTACGGGTGGGTAGATTATGGACACGAAATTGGATTTCGTGATATATATGCATGAACCTAGAGAGTCTCACTAATGAAATATACTCTTAGAGCACTAGGGCAACTTTTATAAATAATATTGATTATTTATAAGTCGTTTAACGGTTAAACGATAATACATGCGTTTGAGATCTTTCGGCCATTTGTTAAATGTCAAATTGTGATATTTGATATTTTTTTTATATATGTATTTTGATTATTTAATGTAAATATAATATAGATATTTAAGATATTTGTATTAAATTATTTGATTATTTAAATGTGAAATAATTAAAATAATTAAATAATAATATTTGTAGGACACAGAAATTGGCGACGCTATTCCAGGCTCGCGGCCTAGTCGGGAGTACAGAGTAGCCCACGTGGGAACTAAACCGGAGAAATAACATGGAGTCGCCACCCAGTGTGAACTGGGAAAATGATTTAAGGCCGCACTCACCCCTCGCAAGGGAAGACCTCAAACCGTTGGGTTCGGAATGGTCCCTTACTTATGCCACTTGTAATGAAAAGATTTGTGTAATAATCTAACCAAGTCTACACAACATTTATACGCAAAAATAACCTACTTCTAAGTTCACGTGCATGAAAATAAAACCTATATCTAAGTTTGCATGCATAAAAGTAAGCCGTCATAACGGCAAACACACAATAATACACAATAATCTCATGAACATATTTAATTATCAAACACGAAAAGTAAATAACAACCTAAATGTAAACATGAATTAAATTCCTAATGCAAAAGAAATAACTAATCATGCTCGGAAATAACCAACTAAATCATACATAAAAAATAAATAACATACTAAATGACTATATTATGCTTAGAAAAATAAATAACATACTAAACGACTAAATCATGCATAAACATAAGATTGGATGAAATGAAATATGTGTGTCTCTCAAGCAGTATGTGGCATTGTATCCCAAGTACAGACCGCATCACCGTCCATTCGGATTCGGCTACAGAATTTACGTCTGGGTTTCCATCCGATATACCACAAGAGAGAACACATATTCCATTCATCTGAAGGTCATAGCATACACTAACCAACAATACTCATGCGAAGTAAAATAAAAGTAAATGAGAATAAGTAAAAAGGTGCCCTCAGGTCTAACCTCTTAAGTCGTCTTTTGTAAGTGCGTTACACAGCCGTCGGAAGGTTTAATGCTCCGCAACTCCTCTGGTTTACGGGTTTGTTGTTTTCCTTCGCTGCCTCGCTGTTTTGGGCTACTGTTTCCTCTATTTTTGCTGTATTTTCTGGTCGTTGGGTTTAGTTACTGTTTGCGGTATTCGGGGACTGTTTTAGGGTTGTTTTGTGCGGTTTTTGGGACTATTTTTGTTGCAGTTTTTGATGTTCTGGTTGTGCAGTTTTTTGGGACTGTTTTGTGGTATTTTAGGGGTGCAGTTTGCAGGTTTTTAGGGTGCAATTTGAGGACTGTTTTGAAGGGAAATAGGGGCTACTGTGGGGCTGTTTGTGGCGTGAAATATGGGCTGTTGTGGGGCTTTTATTTGCGTGAATTTGAGGTAGTTTGTGGAGGCTGTTTTGTGGCGTGAATAAGGGCAGTTTGAAAGGGACTGGTTGAAGGCTATGTTCGTGGGGCTGATGAAGGCCATGTGAGTGGGCTGTTGAAGGTCAGGAAGCTGTGGCGCGAAAGGAAGGGCAGTGGCGTGAAAGGGACTTGTTGAAGAATGAGGGGGAGTGGCGTGAGAGGGGCTGATGAAGGCTAGGGGTTGTTGCAATGAGGGCTGTGGCGCGAAGATTTGTGACATGAAAGGGCAGTGTGACAGTTGTTATTTATGTTGAATGGAGGGCTTATGTGAGTGGTGTGGGCTATTTTCTTACGTGATGAAGGGGCTTGCTGTGAGGGGCTGTGTTTGCCGGAGGTTTGGTGAAAGTTTGTGTGTGTTTATTCGGTGTAGGTGTGAGATGAGAGAGAGAGGGAGTGGCGTGAAGCTTAGGGTTTATTTCTCTTTTGTGAGTAGATGTGAGAATGAGCTAGCTTGGAATGTGTTGGTTTAGGCTTCTTTTTATAGGCAAGGGTTGGGGTTTACCTTATGTGAATAGGGAAAGGATTTTATGTAATTATGAGGATATCTTTTAATTAGTGTGCTATAAGGAAAAATCTATTTAATTAGGGATGTGATTTAATTTGATTTGATTTCTTCTCTTTTGATTAGGGATATGATTTAATTGAATTAGGAAAGTGTTTGATGAGATTTGATTTGAATCTTTTAATTTGGGAAGGTGATTTGTTTTGATTTTAGCATGTGTTTAATGTGTGATTTTGGTATTTTGGAATGCTCTGGGCGTGGCTTTGGTCTTCTTGGGCGTGGGTTTGGCTCATTTTGGTGGGCTTGGTGTGTGACTTGCGTGGGTTTGGGCCAAGGATAAGTTTAAAACAGAGATCTTACAAGCAAACCCGAAGCTTAAGCGAACGAATTAAATCCAACAAGGTGTCAATTTCTGACTCTTTCCTTCTGACATCCATTTCCCGCGACTTCCACAATTTAAAGTGGTAGTGTCTCCATGTGAGACTCATCATCGGGACTTATATGCAAAAATACAGAGCCTACAGTCCCCCCCTTTTTGATGGGACTTGTGCAGTGTGTGACAATGACAATCCTATCAAAGTTTATGCAATGCATTTTTACTTATCTGGCTCGCCAACTGCCACCTGACTTGCCTGTTGCTTCGAACTGAGTTGGTATTGTGTGAGGTGATGCGACCCCAAGGTTCATCCTTGCAAGATGCTGTGATCTCTAAAAATCACTACCGAACTATGTTATGAGGTGGTCAATTCCCGAACCGTTACCGTGAGGTGGTCCATTACCGAACTGTTACTGTGAGGTGGTCCATTCCTGAACTGTTACTGTGAGTGGTCCATTCCCGAACCGTTACTGTGAGATGGCCAATTCTCAAACTGTTTTTGTGAGGTGGTCCATTCCTGAACCGTTACTATGATGTGGTCCATTCCCGAACCGGTACTATGATGTGGTCCATTCCCGAACCGTGCTCCATTCTTGGAGTTCCATTCTCAGCTTGTTCATTCTCGAACCGTGCTCCATTCTCGGAGTGTCATTCTCGGCTTGTTCATTCCCGAACCTTGCTCTATTCTCGGAGTGTCATTCCCGACTTTTTCATTCCCGAACCGTGCTCCATTCTTGGAGTGTCATTCTCGGCTTGTTCATTCCCGAACCGTGCTCCATTCTCGGAGTGCCATTCCCAGCTAGTTCATTCCCGAACTGTGCTCTATTCTTGGAGTGCCATTCTCGGCTTGTTCATTCCCAAACCGTGCTCCATTCCCGGAGTGCTATTCCTGATTTGTTCATTCCCGAACCGTGCTTCATTCTCGGAGTGTCATTCCCAGCTTTCTGATGATGTGTGGGCCTCAACCTTGGGACTCATCCCCAAAACTGATACTGATGTGGGCCTCGACCCTGGGATGCATCCCTAAAACTGACACTGATGATGTGTGGGCCTCAACCCTGAACTGATACTGATGTGGGCCTCGCCCCCAAACTGATACATATGTGGGCCTCAACCCTGGGACTCATCCCCAAGCTGATACTGATGTGGGCCTCGACCCATGCTCCATCCTCAAACTGATACTGATGTGGACCTCACCCCAAACTGATACTGATGTGGGCCTCGCCCTCAAGCTGATACTGATGTGGGCTTCGCCCCCAGACTGATACTGATGTGGGCCTCGTCCCCAGACTGATACTGATGTGGGCCTCGCCCCCATACTGATATTGATGTGGGCCTCGCCCAAAACTGATACTGATATGGGCCTCGCCCCCAGAATGATATTGATGTGGGCCTCGCCCAAAACTGATATTGATGTGGGCCTCGCCCCCAGACTGATACTGATGTGGGCCTCGCCCCCAAACTGATACTGATGTGGGCCTCGCTGTAGGCACTACATTTTTTTCATATAAGTCCCGATGATGAGTCTCGTATGGAGACACTACCTATTTCATTATGGAAGCCGCGAGAAACGAACGTCGGATGGGAAAGAGTCAGAAATTGGCATCTTGTCGGATTTCATTCGCTTGTTTAGCTACGGGTTTGTGTTGGACAATTATGACCCATAGCGTCACTATTTGTACAGATCGCGGTGTTGTTGTACAAATTAACTATATGACAAAGGATATTGCACTCTTATCATTTGTGATTAGATCACCAAGATATATAAATGATGAGAGGTCCTTATGATTTGTTCCTGGATTGAGAATGATATGAGACAGTATCAATCCACGAAGGATAAATCATTAAATATCCATAGTCAGAGCATTATCGAGATTGGACATCGATGAATGCGTAAAAGACTAGTATTACACTTGTGAGCGTTGTGAGGGAACAACGGCATAGTTCTCATATATTTGGGTATATGATACTCATGCAAGTTTAATAGGAGGTTGTGTTTCACCGATGGTACGGGAAACAGCTTCGCTCTGGATAGACCCCCTCAGAATTCCATTGGTAGTATGACTACGTGTCTATGGAAGTCCGAAATCAGGGTAGGTGTATTTGGTCTTAACCTGAGACTTGCACCGCTAATGCATACGAAAATCAATATACTGTGGTTGAGGTCGTCCAGGGCTTTAACCGGTTTCTGTGTACGCCAATTCTGGGTATATCGAGAATCGTAGTGTGTTGGGTGTGATGTCAAGAAGGAAGTGTCACTCCAGTCATATGGAGTTGATGATCACGCAGGGATACAGAACTGGTTCTCTATAAAGGTTGCAACCGTCGGGATAATATGACTTGGTCATGATTATCCGATTTTAAAGAGACTAGTTGCTAGTTATCCGATATATGCATCGTACGGGGCAGACACTGTACCAGCCCCAGGCCTTGCATGTGATCATCTGATACTGGATAGAAATATGCAATACTACGGTATACTACGCTTGATATAGATCCTTATTCCTGTAAGGATATTTCCGGAGAATTGGGTAGGCATGGCGTTTTGCTAGAGGCCAAACTTGTCTTGTAAATCGGTATAAACGTAGTACTTGGTACTTACGTGTTCGGATAGTCCGACGACCGAATTTACTACCAACATATTCGGGGATCTCATGGGTCGCTTCCCAAAGATTCACCGATGACGTATGACTCGCCTTTAATTAATCAGGGATTAATTAGATGAGAGAGAAAATATCATTTAAAGAGAGATAACGATTAATTTGGAATTAATCGGTAAATTAATATATTTGATATATTAAACGAAATTGGATTTCGACGCAAAATTAAAATTAGATTTTAATTCGGGCGAGCGAATTAATTTAGAATTAATTCGTTAGCGACGTGAATAGTAATTATGCTTAGCATGATTATTTAATTAAATTAGATTTAATAACGACGCAACCGAAAGTTTGTTAATTAGGAATTAGCGAACCCGAGCCCGAGATTATTTACGAGCGCATTCGCATTTCAAATTCGAGTGCGGCAAATCAAATCAAGCGTCAAATCGCTAGTCGCTTCTAGCGTCACATCATCCATCAATCAAGTGATGGATGTCTTTCACTTTGAGTGATTGACGCCAGTCACTATTCATGATTGATGGGAAGTTGATGTGAGTTGATTTGAGTAGATGGAAAGCATTAAATGGCTTGGTTATGGAGGGAAAAATTGGTGTATATGTTTTTTGGAAAATCATTTTACCAATTTTAACTTAAAAAAAACATCTCTCTCTCTCTTCATTTTCTTCCTCATCTCACGCATTTCTTCTTCTTGGTGGGCAGTGAACTGCCGAGTGGATTGAAGAAATAGGGAAGCAAGTACGATGGTTTTGTGGCAAAATCATCGAGAGCTAGCACTTCGAGATCAATACGAAGGTGATAGGGAAGTTCACCCATGAGCCGGGAACCATTCGACGAAGCTTGGAGCTCGAAGATGATCCTCCAATGGCACCAAACCAGTGAGCTGGACTGCTCACTGCCAAGCAGTGAAGTGAGGCAGTAAGTTCATTTTTTTGGCCTCCGCGTCGCTCAACCGATCGATGTGAGTATTCCGCGACTTTCTCGATTTGTATTCGTACTTGTTTCATGTTTATTATTCGATCCTATGGACCTAGAAACTCCAACAGTTTGCTCATTGGATGACCGATGCTTACACACGCGTATAACGCAAGCGCACGTATCGTTCAAGTAGTATAAAAAGTATTGATCCCATCAGGACTTAAAACCTTATCTATTAATTTTATGAGGTCAAATGATTACTAGTATCTAACAGGTTGTTTTATTGATTTGGAATGATGACTTACAAATTAACTTAAAAACAGGTAAATAAAAATTACGTGAAAGTAGATTAATGAAAATTCAATTTTATAAAAACTATTCAGGGTTGTGATTTCTTCCAATATTATTTAAAGATGAAGTGATTATCTTATAGTTGGGTAAAATATTGATTTATTAACTTGGAACACTAAATTATGTAAAAGCCTCTTCCGATGGTCAATTACAAATATCCAGTATAACCCAATTGAACCATATGTCTATGTCAACCAAATTACCTGGATTCAATAAGATTAAGTTCCAATTATGGCTACCCCCGCCCGACAGATATATTCCTATCCTGTAAGGAAATCTATTAAAGGGTTATCGATCCTTAAGGAAGCTTGTGGGTTATTGAGTCTAAGGTCTTAAACCTAAAATCCCTATGCCTAGTTCATTTTAAGTTTACCTAATCAATTTTATTAGTGGCTAGTTAATAAAAAATATTAAGATTAAGACTCAATAAATAAATCTTTATATTACCCAAACTATAATCTTACCCCTTATAAACCGGTGATAGTAGACTTCATCACAACCCTAGATAACTAACTTAGTTATGACACATAACTAGGGCTACTAAAAACTTAAAAGTAAAAGCCATAAAGTAAAAATGCGGTAAAGTAAATAACAATAAAATAAAATGCTAAGGTAAAAGGAATTACTTTTACTATTTACTATTTTAGATATCTCCCATAAAATAATATATAAACTTGTGATAATATTACCAACCAGCCATATAGGCGGTAACCTGATTAAGTCAAATTAAGTCCAGCCAGCCAAAAAGGCGGAACCAAAATAACCTGCCATATAGGCGGTAAGAAAATTTAATTACCAACCGACCAATCTGGCGATATCCTTTTATAGTCAGGTTTAAACCAATTTAAAATGAATTACCAACCGACCAATATGGCAGTATCCTTTTAAGTCAAATTTTAAATAGTGAATATATTATTTTTAAGGGAGATTAATCTAAATAGCAATAGTAAAAGAATTACCTTTCACCCTAGCATGGGGAAATTACCTCCTAATGGTTGAATAGTAAAAACTGTAAAAATAAAGAAAGTAAATTACTATTATTACAAAACGTAATTAAAACTTAATTACAAAACTTAAATTAAAAGAAATTAGAGAGAAGACTCCCTATTTACATCAAAGAAATGAGAGAGAATTATACAACTGAAACTGAAATCTCGAGGTCAATTTATAGGTGCGGATAAGCTCCGGGCGTCGCGACGCCAAGGGTCTGGGCGTCGCGACGCTGGAACAGTGAGGCGTGGCACTTTGAGGTGAGGACACGTGGCGATTCTGATAAGGAGATAAGGTGACACGTGGCAAGGCGGCTGAGAGCTCAATTATTATACTGACGTGGCGATGACGTGGCGACGGCGAAAGGGAGTGTCAGCACCGTAGGATTGCTACACGTGGCACTCTATGATTGGTTGATGATGACATGGCATGTTGACTCGGTTGACCAGTGATGTGGATGATGATGTGGCATGACACGTGGTGAAGTTGACTCGTTGACCGACTGACGTGGATGATGACGTGACGACACGTAGGATGACACATGGCATACATGGCAATGGTGATTTTCGGCACCGTAGGATGATGACACGTGGCACGATGCATGTTAGCAAATCGGTTGTGATGGTGACACGTGTCACGGCGCAAGTTAACAAAGTCAAACTTCTCAAATTCTGACCCGTTGACTCGGCTCATGTTAGCACTATTTGGCACACGTTAGGCATCGCGACACCAAGGGCTTGCGCGTCACGACGCGCCAAAATTACGAAAATGCCATTTTTCCCATTTTCACTGTTTTGCTCCAAATCACCTCCAGAATGTCCTGAAACTTTATTTATCTACAAAATAACACAAAACATATCAAAATATTCACAAAACTCAAGAAACTATACAAAATATTAGGTTAAATGAGTGGGAATAGTGATAGATTTACCACTCATCACACCCCCAAACCTAACATTTTGCTAGTCCTCGAGCAAAACATAGAATAAAATAACATAATAAAATTTAACTAAGCCACTTTCGTAGGGATCACGGTTGCATTTAGCGTATGCAACAAGCCTTTAAACCCTTAGGTGTCCCTAGTGGACGAGTTATAGTCTCGTGAGGGTTACAGCAATGATACCCACAAACATTTTACAAAAGTAAAAGGTAGTGAAACTAATGCACACAAAAACAAAAGACAAGCAAAAGAGAATAAAGAAGTTAGTGACTAACCAGGTGAAACTTCTACTCCACATTACTAATTGTTTTATTTCTTTCTAAATTACTGAATAAGTAAATTCTCCGATTATTTTTACCATTTCCATATACACAGCTAAAAAAATATTAAACAACTCATTTTTGCCCACAACAGTCATAAGTGCAGTTGATAAGAGAGTAATATTTTTGTCCTAAAGTTTTATCAGAAATCACACCTTTTTGTAGCAATGGAATATATTTTTCTGATTTTTTATTATATTATATACAATACCTTCCGTCTATGTAGTGAGTGTTGGGTCGGTGGCTCCCAAACCAGTTGGCTTTAGAGCACCAGGTGTTAAGACACCCCTACGAACTTAATTACTCAGACTACAGATATATATATTTTTGCAGCATCTTCGATCCATGTAACGAGCTTTGGGCCAGTGACTCCCTAACCAGTTGGCTTTAGGGCACTAGGTGTTAAAATACCCTTACAGACTTAATAACTCGGATCTCAGTTTTTTTTACTCCATCACTTTTTGAGATGCTTCCTCCAATTAAACTAGAGCACTGAATATTACAAACTTTTCAATTTTAGCTCATGTCCGTATTGTTAGACATTATGTCCCATAGCGTCACTGTTTGTAAATGATATTGTATTATTGTACAAAATTAACTATGTGATAATGAATTGCCTTTTGCCGTTTTGTAATGTTATTTACTTTGATATATAAATGGCGAAAGTCCATATGATTAGTACGGATTGAGATGATATGAGACAGTATCAATCCATAAAGGTTTAATCATTAAATATCCCTAGTCGTAGTATTATCGAGATCAGACATCGATAATGCGGAATAGACTAGGATTGCGCTTGTGCACGTTGTGAGGGCACAACGGCATAGTTCTCATATATTTAAGTATTGGATACTTATGCAAGTGCGATAGGAGGTTGTGTTTTACCGATGGTACGGAAAACAGCTTCGCTCTGGATAGACCCCGCGGAATCCCATTGGTAGTATGTCTACGTGTCTATGGGGGAGGCCGCATCAAGGTAGGTGTATATGGTCTTAACCTGAGACTTACATCGCTAGTACTTGCGACAATCGGTAAACTTTGGTTTTGGTGGTTGGGGACCTTAACCGGTTCTGTGTACACCTCTTCTGGGTTTATCGAGAATCGTAGTGTACTGGATGTAATGTCAAGATGGAAGTATCGCTTCAGACATATGGAGGCGATGATCACGCAGGACACAGAACTGGTACTCTATAAAAGGTTGCAACCGTCGGGACAATATGACCAGGTCAGGATGTCCGATTTAAAGAGACTAGTTGCTTGATGTCCGATATATGTTTCGTACGGGGCAGACACATCTCCAGCCCCAGGCCTAGCATGTGATCATCCGATACTGGATCGATGTACGCAATACTACGGTATACTACGCTTGATACAGATCTTTATTCCTATAAGAATATTTCTGGAGAATTGGGTAGGCATGGCGCTTTGCTAGAAGCCAACCTTGTCTTGTGAATCGGTATAGACGTAGTACGAGGTACGTACGTGTTCGGATTATCCGACGACCGGATTTACTGCCAAAATATCCGGAGATCTCTTGGGTCGCTTCCTGAAGATTCACCTATGATATTTGATTCGGACTTAATTAATCTTGGATTAATTACGGAGAAACTTTATCTCGGATAAAGTGCCTAGTTTAGAGAGAGAACGATTAATTTGGAATTAATCGACAAAATTATTATATTCGATATAATAATCGAAATTCGATTTCGACGCGAAATTAAAATTAGATTTTAATTCGGGCAAACGAGTTAGTTTAAAATTAATTCGTTAGCGACGTAAATAATAATTTCGCCAGGCGCAATTATTTATTTAATTCGGTTTAATTAACGTCGCGACGTAAGCTCGGTATTTCGGAAATATCGAACCCGAACGCGTGAGTGGACGTGGGCCCACTTTCATTGGGAAACGTGTGGGGCCCACATGACACATGTCATTACATTGCATGGTGTTAGTGTACAAAACACTCTATGGCATTGCATGGTGATAGTGTATAAAACACTCTATGGCATTGCATGGTGATAGTGTACAATTCACTCAATTGGTTTGCATGGAGTTTGAGTGTTGGACACTCTAAGCCATTGCATGGTTTGTGTCATAGATTTATTATTAATTTAATAAATTATGGCATAAATATAAATTGATTTTTGGTAAAACAAAATAAATCAAACACACAATTCTCTCTTCTCTCTCAAATTGCCGAAACTTCACCATTGAAGGGCAAAGGAAGATTTGATCTTCCATTCTCCATTTTTGCTAGCACAAGCAAGGGATCAAAGGAGGTGATAGGGAAACCATCAAAGAGCTTGGAATACAAAAGCTTGGAGCTTCAAGTCTTCTTCTTCCCTTGGCCGAAACCAACCAACCAACTTGGAGCTTGGAGATTCAAAGGTTTTGTTCATCTTCTTCATCACATAACTTTGTAAGTATGATTCCGCCATGCTTCAAGTCTTTTATATATATTCATTTTAGTATTTCATATGCTTAATCTTTGTTTGGGACCTATATAATAGAAACCAACAATGGTATCATTGAGCTAGGTTTAAGCATGAAATACTTTAGGTTAAAATTTGGGTAAAATTGATTGAAGCATGTTCTTGTGAAATTTGATGAATGAGTATGCTTATATGTATGTTAAATGACATTATATGAAATCAATTTTATGAAAAAATGCATGGATGATGATTTTTCCCCAAAATTCTACCTTGGCCGAATGGGTGTGGTAAAATTGATTGAAGCATGTTCTTGTGAAATTTGATGAATAAGTATGCTTGCATGTATATAGAATGATATTACATGGAATCAATTTTATGAAAAATGCATTGGATGATTTTCCCCCAATATATTCACCTTGGCCGAATGGCATGATGAAATTGATATAAGCATGTTCTTATGAAATTTGATTAATAAGTATGCTTGCATGTGTATAACATGATGTTATATGGAATCAATTTCATGAAAAATGCATTGGATGATTTTTCCCCAAATCCATGCCTTGGCCGAATGTATTACTACTTGGAGTGGTTTGATATTTTTTGTGTATAAGATCATTGGATGACTTAGAACGTATACGGGACGTAGATTAGTAATTCAATCGGATTGAAAAACAAATCGACACAAAAAACTCACCTTGGCCGAATCAACAAGGACATGAAATGGAGTTGATTTTTTGATAAAATTAATGTTGGACATTTATTTTGCAAAATACATGATTAATAAATTAAATGGGTATTTTTGAAATATTTGATTAATGTATTAATCTTGGTATTACACTTTAATTAATTGGACTTTAATGTTTGGAATATTAAAATTTAATTAATGGGCTTTAATAATTTAATTGGGCCTTATGGGCTTAAAATTGGAATTGGTTTTATGGCACTTAAGGGTGATTCCTTATTTGGGCTTGGTAATTGGGTTTGACCCACATTGACCAAAGCCCAAGCCTTAATAAATCAATTCTAAGTCCATTTGACTTGAATTAAATTCAACATTGGATGTTAGTTGGGCTTTGAGGCCCAATAAGATTAGATTTAGAATCTAAGTCTTTAAAGCACATTAAAGTGTAAACATTTAATTTGGAATTAAATAATTGAATTAGTATTGAATACGAATTAAATAAGATTTAATAAGTAGTTCGATATAATTCGCGAATTCGTACCTTATGTACTTATTCTCAATAGAGTTGGACTCGCGCAAAAATCAAACCGTTGTTTGAACATTGGATGATCACTTAAACAAAGACTAATTAATTGGATTAGATTGGTTGTAAAAGCATGTCTTGTTTGAATATATATGTATGTGATGAATGAATAGTGTATATCGGATGGATATTAGAAGGGAAAGGGTAATTTTAGAAATTATTGTAAATTTGGAATTTATAAATTGGACCTGCGTGTCCAGCCTTATCTCTTTATCTCTTTGTATTCTCTTCTCACCTAATTCCCCTCAATGTAAATGAGGTTTCTCTTATTTATTATGTAATTGGGTAGTAGTAGAATAGTGCTAGCGGGGAGAGAGAAAGGGAGTGATTTGTTCTAGGAACAAGTTGTTTATATATCCATCCGCATATCACTATTATTACTTACTTTAGCTTTATGATGTTTTAGAAGCATGCTTAAGGGTGTATGATGATGAGACCTAACAAAGATAAATTAATTGGTTGCCAATTACGCAAAAATCCCTCAACAATATTAAGCGATTTTCCTTCCGTTGAATGATTCTTTCTCAAGATCCGAAATTGGCATTGGTTTGTTGGCCAAAGTCAAGACCTTTGTCAATTAAGGATGTGTTTGAATCATGAGAATTTTGTTACACATCGGTGTCCTGTCCAAGTTGTGATTTGTTGGCCAAAGTCAAGATCACTTCTTGTCCATCGACATTGATTACGAAATTTCCTTGTCAATGGGTCCCGCTTAACTGGAATCATTAGGTTTGTTGTGCCAAAGCCAAGGCTTAGTTGATTCAGAGGAAATGGTTAGGAAAATGTATTAGATGCATTGACATATGTATTAGATATATATGTTTCGGACTTGGATGTCCACCTACCGGATCTAGGAATTGGATGGGATCCAATTGATCTTCGAGATCTACCTAGTTAAATATCATACAACTTGTTGGCCAAAGTCAAGGTGTGTGTGTTATTTAACGGGATCCTAGCCCACTAGGAAATTCGATTTCCCGAGTTCTCTACAGAGGGTTAGAAACTTGAAGAAAATAGTGGGAGGCTATTATTGAATTTGCAATTTCATTCAGATATTTAGCCTTACGCGTCTTTCAATATTTTCGTCAATATTTTAAATAATTAGTTGGACTAATATATTGTTATTTTATATGTAATAGTTTGACTGTACCCATAACATCGTTGACTTTATAGTTGGACTATAGTTGTCAAGATGACTGGCAAAGGTAATATCCGCGACATAATCATGGGCGATAATGTCTTCAAAGGGACAAACTTTGCCGACTGGGAATGAACCTCAAGATTGTGCTTGGGGCTGAGAGGGTACTGTATACTATTCAGAGGCCTCTCCCGCCTAAACCCACTGAGCCACTGGAGCTAGAGTTATGGAGAACTCATAGTGATGATTGTGACCAAGCTCAGTCAATTATGCTAGCTGCAATGACTCAGCATTTCAGACGCCAAAATAGGGACTTGGATCCCTATAACATGATGGCAAGATTGCGTGATCTTCACC
The DNA here is from genome assembly GCA_019454045.1 of Zanthoxylum bungeanum. NCBI lineage: Eukaryota > Viridiplantae > Streptophyta > Magnoliopsida > Sapindales > Rutaceae > Zanthoxylum > Zanthoxylum bungeanum. Next base: position 20,195 of record SKCR01049755.1, read on the forward strand.
GCACTAACAAGCGGATGAAGAGGTACGAGCTAGTAAGGAAACTCTTCGCTCCCGGATGACAGACGGCGCATCAGTTGAGGCCCACGGGACTCAAATGATCGCTGACATGATGAGTTAGCCAATATGGGCATTGTCTTGGAGGCAGAGCTGACGATTGATATGATATTACAATCGCTGCCCGATACTTGGAAACAAATCATCATCAACTACAAGTTGATGGATACTGACGACACTCTCGGAGAGTTGTTGTCCGTACTGAAGGAGTCCGAAAAGGAACTCCTAAAGGGGAGCAAGCGCGAGGCGCATTATGCATCGACCTCTCATGCGCCAAGGGCCGGGCCCAAGGCAATTGGAGGTGCGAGGAAGAAAAGTTTCAAGAAGAAGGGCAAAGGCAAGTTGACAGTGGCTTCTAGGAAGCCAAAGGACAATCTCGCGACATCTGCCTAAACTGCGGCAAGAGGGGTCACTGGAAACGTGACTGCCGAATGGGCATTGGGCAGAGGGAGGATATCAAGGCTAGCAAGGCTATCGCCTCTGGTATGTTTGTCATTGAGATAAATATGAATACTTCTAGTTTTAAAAATTGGATTTTTGATTCTGGTTGTGGTGCTCATATTTGTACTGATGTGCAGGATCTGCATGATAGCAGGGTGCTGGCGTCAGGGGAGATGGATCTACGGGTCGGAAACGGAACACCAGTTGCTGTTTTGGCCGTAGGGACTTTTGTTTTAGTACTGCCCTCAGGGCATGAACTTAAACTTTTGAACTGTTATTTTGTGCCTAGTTTAACTAGGAATATAATATCTGTATCTTTGTTAACCCAGCAAGGTTACACTTTTGTATTCAGGAACACAGGGTGTTATTTATATAAAAATGATACAGAAATTTGCACAGCTGTTGCAAATAACGGTCTTTATATTTTGAATATAAATGAATCTCCTAAAATGACAAACAAAAGGCTCAAAAGGAGTAATCTAAAAGATGAAGCTTATATATGGCATTGTCGTCTAGGACACATCAACAAGACTCGCATATCCACACTCTCGAAGAGTGGGTACTTGGACGAATTTGATCCCAATTCATATGACGTCTGCGAATCTTGTCTTTTAGGCAAAATGCCTAAATCACCTTTTAGCGGTAAAGGTGAACGTGCCACAGAACTGTTGGCTCTAGTTCATACTGATGTATGCGGGGCCATGTCTAGCCAGGCTAGAGGTGGATTTCACTACTTCGTAACCTTTACAGATGATGCATCTCGTTACGGTTATGTGTATCTTATGAGACACAAGTCGGAAACTTTTGAGAAATTCAAAAGGTTTCGACACGAAGTGGAGAAACAAACAGGGAAGAGTATTAAGACATTACGGTCAGACCGTGGTGGGGAATACTTAAGTTGTGAGTTTCAAGATTACTTGAAAGAATATGGTATTCTTTCACAGTGGACTCCTCCTGGAACACCGCAATTAAACGGTGTGTCCGAACGGAGAAACCGCACCTTGTTGGACATGGTGAGGTCAATGATGAGTCGCACTGAGCTACCAATATCCTTCTGGGGATACGCATTAAACAGTGCTATACTTATTTTGAATAAGGTACCGTCGAAGTCTGTTGAACAGACTCCATATGAGATATGGACAGGAAGGAAACCAGGTTTCTCTTTCCTGAAGATTTGGGGATGCTGGGCATATGTTAAACGTTTGGAAGGTACCAAACTTGAACCCAAATCTGATAAATGCCTTTTCGTTGGATATCCTAGGGAAACCAAAGGATATTACTTCTATTACCCACAAGAGAACAAAGTATTTGTTGCTCTACATGCGGTTTTCCTTGAGAAGGAATTCCTAAATGCAGTGGTAAGTGGGAGGAAAGTAGAACTCGATGAAGATCGTGGTGATACTGTTCCTGGCAATGAATCAACGACGGAACAAGAACAGACCGTCCAGGATGAGTCTGTACCACAAACTTCACATACACAAGGACCGCGTAGGTCGGAGAGAGTCAGAACAGTACCTGAGAGGTATGGGTTCCTGATCTCACCTCATGTAGATATTAATCTTATTGAGGATAACGAGCCGGCTACGTATGAGGAAGCGATACGAAATATCGATTCCGCTTTATGGCAAGATGCCATGAAGTCCGAGATGGATTCCATGTACGCCAACCAAGTTTGGACACTGGTTGATGCACCAGAAGGCGTAAAGCCTATTGGATGCAGATGGATCTTCAAAAAGAAGACCGACATGGATGGCAACGTACAAACGTACAAAGCTAGGCTTGTAGCGAAGGGGTATCGTCAACAATACGGTATTGATTATGACGAAACCTTCTCACCCGTTGCCATGATTAAATCCATTCGGATAATGCTTGCAATAGCTGCATATTTCGACTTCGAGATATGGCAGATGGACGTTAAGACCGCTTTCCTTAACGGAAACCTTTTGGAGGATGTTTATATGCAACAGCCTGACGGTTTTATCGTGCCAAGACTTGCAAACAAGGTTTGTAAGTTAAATCGATCCATTTATGGATTGAAGCAAGCATCACGGTCATGGAATCAGCGTTTTGATGAGATCATAAAAGAATATGATTTCGTGCAAAACGCAGATGACCCTTGTGTATACAAGAAGGTTAGTGGGAGAGCACTTACTTTTATTGTTCTTTATGTCGACGACGTATTGCTTATAGGCAATGACATTCCCATGCTAACGTCGGTGAAAGCTTGGCTTTCATTAAAATTCTCCATGAAAGATCTGGGAGAAGCAGCCTTTATTCTTGGAATAAAGATCTACCGGGATAGATCCAGAAAAGCTGCTTGGACTCTCCCAGAGTACATACATTGATAAAGTGTTGAAGCGATTCAACATGGAACAATCCAAGAGGGGATTGGTTCCAATGGTACGTGGTACCTCTCTGTCTAAGGACATGTGTCCTAAGACTCAGGAAGAGAGAGACAACATGAGTCAGATACCGTTCGCCTCGGCAGTCGGATCAATCATGTATGCCATGATATGTACACGACCTGATGTCTCATATGCTTTGAGCATGTGCAGTCGTTATCAGGCCGATCCAGGTGAAGGTCACTGGACAGCAGTTAAGAATATCCTTAAGTATCTTAAACGAACTAAGGATGCTTTCTTAATTTATGGAGGTGGAGAACTTGAGGTATCTGGGTATACCGATGCAAGTTTCCAAACCGACAAGGATGACTATAAGTCACAATCCGGGTACATTTTTTGTTTGAATAACGGAGCAGTGAGCTGGAAATCTTCCAAGCAAGATACTGTTGCCGATTCAACAACAAGAAGCGGAGTACATCGCTGCATCTGAAGCAGCAAAGGAGGCAGTTTGGATCCGAAAGTTCCTAATCGGATTAGGAGTAGTTCCGTTAGCAGCTGAGCCCGTTCCATTGTATTGTGACAATAACGGGGCTATAGCGCAGGCTAAGGAACCAAGGTCTCATCAACGGTCCAAGCATGTTCTTCGACGTTACCATCTGATTCGGGAGATTATACATCGTGGCGATGTAAAGGTCGAGAAGGTCACATCAGATGATAACATTGCAGATCCGCTGACGAAGGCTGTTCTTCAGCAAGTTTTTGAACGACACATACATAGTTCGGGTATTAGATGCCTGAGTGACTGGCTATAGGCCAAGTGGGAGATTGTTAGACATTATGTCCCATAGCGTCACTGTTTGTAAATGATATTGTATTATTGTACAAAATTAACTATGTGATAATGAATTGCCTTTTGCCGTTTTGTAATGTTATTTACTTTGATATATAAATGGCGAAAGTCCATATGATTAGTACCGGATTGATGATATGAGACAGTATCAATCCATAAAGTTTAATCATTAAATATCCCTAGTCGTAGTATTATCGAGATCGGACATCGATAATGCGGAATAGACTAGTATTGCGCTTGTGCACGTTGTGAGGGCACAACGGCATAGTTCTCATATATTTAAGTATTGGATACTTATGCAAGTGCGATAGGAGGTTGTGTTTTACCGATGGTACGGAAAACAGCTTCGCTCTGGATAGACCCCGCGGAATCCCATTGGTAGTATGTCTACGTGTCTATGGGAGGCCGCATCAAGGTAGGTGTATATGGTCTTAACCTGAGACTTACATCGCTAGTACTTGCGACAATCGGTAAACTTTGGTTTTGGTGGTTGGGGACCTTAACCGGTTCTGTGTACACCTCTTCTGGGTTTATCGAGAATCGTAGTGTACTGGATGTAATGTCAAGATGGAAGTATCGCTTCAGACATATGGAGGCGATGATCACGCAGGACACAGAACTGGTACTCTATAAAAGGTTGCAACCGTCGGGACAATATGACCAGGTCAGGATTGTCCGATTTAAAGAGACTAGTGCTTGATGTCCGATATATGTTTCGTACGGGGCAGACACATCTCCAGCCCCAGGCCTAGCATGTGATCATCCGATACTGGATCGATGTACGCAATACTACGGTATACTACGCTTGATACAGATCTTATATTCCTATAAGAATATTTCTGGAGAATTGGGTAGGCATGGCGCTTTGCTAGAAGCCAACCTTGTCTTGTGAATCGGTATAGACGTAGTACGAGGTACGTACGTGTTCGGATTATCCGACGACCGGATTTACTGCCAAAATATCCGGAGATCTCTTGGGTCGCTTCCTGAAGATTCACCTATGATATTTGATTCGGACTTAATTAATCTTGGATTAATTACGGAGAAACTTTATCTCGGATAAAGTGCCTAGTTAGAGAGAGAGAGAACGATTAATTTGGAATTAATCGACAAAATTATTATATTCGATATAATAATCGAAATTCGATTTCGACGCGAAATTAAAATTAGATTTTAATTCGGGCAAACGAGTTAGTTTAAAATTAATTCGTTAGCGACGTAAATAATAATTTCGCCAGGCGCAATTATTTATTTAAATTCGGTTTAATTAACGTCGCGACGTAAGCTCGGTATTTCGGAAATATCGAACCCGAACGCGTGAGTGGACGTGGGCCCACTTTCATTGGAAACGTGTGGGGCCCACATGACACATGTCATTACATTGCATGGTGTTAGTGTACAAAACACTCTATGGCATTGCATGGTGATAGTGTATAAAACACTCTATGGCATTGCATGGTGATAGTGTACAATTCACTCAATTGGTTTGCATGGAGTTTGAGTGTGGACACTCTAAGCCATTGCATGGTTTGTGTCATAGATTTATTAATTTAATAAATTATGGCATAAATATAAATTGATTTTTGGTAAAACAAAATAAATCAAACACACAATTCTCTCTTCCTCTCAAATTGCCGAAACTTCACCATTGAAGGGCAAAGGAAGATTTGATCTTCCATTCTCCATTTTTGCTAGCACAAGCAAGGGATCAAAGGAGGTGATAGGGAAACCATCAAAGAGCTTGGAATACAAAACTTGGAGCTTCAAGTCTTCTTCTTCCCTTGGCCGAAACCAACCAACCAACTTGGAGCTTGGAGATTCAAAGGTTTTGTTCATCTTCTTCATCACATAACTTTGTAAGTATGATTCCGCCATGCTTCAAGTCTTTTATATATATCATTTTAGTATTTCATATGCTTAATCTTTGTTTGGGACCTATTATAGAAACCAACACGTATGTTACCATGTAGTTGATAATACCTGCCAACAGAGCATATGAAGATCCATTTTAGTCAGTTTTATGGAAAATTTACAAATTAAATAATTAAAATGAAATAAAAAAAAACTAACTGTTTCATAATAGGTTTCAGATACGTCTCAGAAGTGAAAACTCCTTACTCAACTATCTCTTATCAATTTCACCTTTTTAGTCAAAATAAAAACAAAAACGCAAAATATTTTTGTAATTTTGAAAAATTTTCAATTTTTTTGTATTTTTCGTAATATTTTAGACTAAAAAAATAAAAACAACACATAACTAAAAACAAGATACTAATCAACTAATTCCCTCCCCCAAACCTAAATGAGACATTGTCCCTAATGTCTAAAACAGTAGAAGAAGAGTTTAGAAGATAATACCTGGATAGCTGAAATTCTACAGGAAATTAAAGGTTAAGATCCAGATTAATCCGAAGCCTCTTACCATGATCATCCTCGGACCAATTTATCTTTGAAAGGACAGGGTCAACTTGTGGTTCATATGCTAAGAGTTGGTCAATTAGATCCGGAGCAGTTCTGGCAGTAAAGAGGAGTTCTTTTAAAGGTTTTGACACGAACCCATTTCTCGGGCATCATCAAGAAACACACAAAGAAAATCATAAAATCCATCAATGTTGTAGCCCAATTGGTTTCTGGTGCATGTTCAGGTTCGCCCAAGATAGCACAAAAAATATTTCCTAATGTACCCAAGCCACCTGGCAAAGCAATAATAAAGCATCAGCACGGTTAATCATTTCTTCCAGTCGTTCAGACATACCTGGCACGATCAGTTTCTCTCCGTTTGATGGTTCAATAAGATTTGCTTATGCCAAGGGTTTTGGAATGATTCCCAAAACATGACTGCCTCCTTCTTGTACAGCCTTTGAAACGATCCCCATTAGTCCAAGATTGCCTCCGCCATATATTAAGTGCATATTTCTTGCAGCTAAGACTCGACCCAATTCTTGTGCTGCTTTTACGTATTGTGGTTTAGTACCAACACTACTACCGTATATGTTTTGGCATAATTAATTTCTTGTTGGAGTTGGTATTTGGAGCGCCAATCCGAATAATATATTGTACAATTTATTATTTATTAATAAAATAACTACATTTTCATTTCTAAACCTTATTAATGGTAATGTCATTATGCATATTAGATAGATGTATAAATATGTTAAGAATGGCATCGATTTTAGAATAGTCTTATAGTAATACTGGACATTAGATGGTCCAACATTGGGAAAAGTATTACTATTATAAACTATTCTTAAAGTATATATATTTCTAGTCGTTGGTTTTGGAATACGGTCGAATTCCTTTAACCTAGAAGACTGGCACATGTCGTATATTGGAATTGGAGTTCCAATGATTTAACCCGATGTACTATGAGCTTTGGAAGCTCGTAAAGACATGTGGGTATTAGTTGGACTGAATACTTAATGACACACAGGTGATTCCTAATAGTTGGAAGTACACACCAACGTCAATAGGAATCTCCTCCAGTCGATTAGCATATGTAATCATTTGACTATAAGCTAACTGTACGGGCCAAAATTGGGCTAAGGGCATTTTTGACTTTTTGTTTCGGGCCCAGCATCCAAGGAGCCCCGATTCCCCTAAAGAAATCCCAAAATAGACTCAAGGCCCGTTTACCTTCTCAGGCCCACACAAAAACGGAAGGCCCAATATCCATCAATCTAAAAGACCCAAGACTCTCAAAGGAAGCCCATTTTTATAAGTCAATATTGGTCCAAGTTGTTTCACAAGCCCGTATCCAAGAAATTATCTTACCTAAATAAGCATCCTAACCCCTCTTGTGCCAACCCACGAAACATTTAGACTCATAACTACCACCTTCATGGATTAGTTGTTTCCAGCACCAAATGGACAAGCAATTAAATGCAATAAATACACACGTTTCTCGAGTGTGTATATATAAGAGAAGAAGTCTACAAGGGAAGGGCATATCAACTCTCAGCTTAGCCTTATTCGCTCCAGAGTTTTCAGAACCACCAACCTACCGCCCTCACGGTAACCCACAGGGATCTAGGTAATTTCTGACTTTGTTCCTCTTCTGACTGCTTCAATAGTTCATTTCCGTTATTGACTTGGGAGTCCGACTACCTATGGCATCCACCACACCGGTGGGTAGACCCTCCACGCTCAATCTACCTCTTATTTTGTAGGATCGCAAGTGCCCTATCTATGAAATCTCGATTGTGGACCTCAGACAAAAACTAGCATCTACAATTTAGCGCCCACCATGGGGCGCTTAGCTATTCATAGCAAGCAAATGTCTCTCAGTCTACTGTTCCTAAAACACAATCATAACTATGACTTCAAGCAGCGAGCAATCGGATAATCTAGCTAGCCAGTTAACCATCCTCCAGGAATGGCTACGGGTTTTGGAGGAAGAGAATTCGGCCATGAATAGTTCTAATAGCGATCTCCAAAGACAGTTGGAGCATATTGCATCCACCTCCAGACAAAGAGGATTCATGGACCCTCCCAATTGTCCAGATCGCCAGTCCAACTTAATGGAGACGCCCAGAAATGAAACGAACGACATTCCCCCACCCAAAGATCATCCAACGAGTCAAGAAAGGAATCAGCACATTCCACCAGTCGAACAGACACAGCATACAGCTTCATCCATACGCTGGGAGATTGAGGAATTCAAGGAGGTAATTCTATCTAGCCTACCCGGAGTTAGGCTACCTTTGAAAAGAAGCAGAGCATGTACAATTTCCAATACCTCTTTTATTGAAGCAATCAACTCAGTGGAACTTCCGTGAAAATTCAGTCCACCCGATATGAAGTTGTACGATGGATCAACCGACCTTGACGACCATATAATCCACTACAAGTATAAGATGATGTCCACAGGATTGGCCCCGCATCAGATGGAGGCTGGCATGTGTAGAAGGTTCGGAGAGACACTGTCTGGCACAGCCCTCACGTGGTTTATCAATCTACCATACTGATCAATTGGGTCATACAAAGAATTGGCAGACAAGTTCGTGGAACATTTTGATAGCTCTTGCAAAATCGATAAGACCATATATGACCTCAACGCCATACAACAACATAAGAGAGAATCTCTGTGAAGTTACGTGGTACGCTTCAACAAAGAAAGAATCGATATCCTAGATCTCCACCAGCCGACGGCAGTGGAAGCTTTTAGGAATGGGTTGTTGGCTGACAGCGGGCTCTACAAGAAGTTGACCAAGAACCGATGTTACACCATGGACCAGGCAATGGCCAGGGCCTGAACAGAAATTAGATGGGAAGAAGATAAAAGGAACAAAAAGAGGAAGAGTTCATCCAGTCTACAAGAAAAGATGACATATCCATCCAAACGACCGAAAGAATTCAGCAAGAGGGGCTATCAATCAACAGACCAAAGAACTTATCGTGGTAGGGATATTTGCCCTCTCGATAGGGGTCTCAATCGTAGACTATCCTCATTCGACAATAGAGAGAAAACTCCTTATGACGCCCCCAGACTCTCAGACTATAACTTCACCATATCACCAGGTGAACTTATTTCAGTCCTCAGGAAAATGGGAAGTGGAGTAAAGTGGCATCCACACTCCAAGGAAGGCTCTAAAAGGAAAGAAACTAGCAAATGGTGTAAATTCCACCGAGACTACGGCCATACGAAGGCCGATCTTATAGCACTGAGATTGGAAGTTCTTGAGCTACTAAATAAGGGGCATTTGAAAGACCTGCTCATGGAGAAAGGGAAAGCGGTGATAGCGAGGAGAGACGACAGATGATAGCAAAAAGATGGACCATTTTCACCCCCACTGATAAATAACACTGTCAATTTCATCTCATGGGGATCAGAAGTCAGTGAGATCTCTTATTTCGTGGCGAAACGATATACAAGGATGGTAACGATTGTCGCCTCACATCCCTCAGTGATGGTGGCGGGAGGCTACACCAATTTGGCAATCGAGTTCAGGGATGACAGAATATCCAGTCATAAGAATCCCCACCGTGACGCATTGGTGATATCCTTGCAAGTGGCCAACTTCATGATCAAGAGAGTGCTAGTCGGCATGGGGTCATCAACCAATATTATCTTCCTAACTGCCCTTAGTGACATGGGAGGAGGGATGAATAAAGTAAATCATTGGTCGACGGCATTGATAAGCTTCAGCGGGGAATAAAAATTCACTATTGGGGAAATCTCTCTTCCAGTATACGCAGGCGAGGTCAACAAAATAACCACGTTTTTGGTCCTGGACTCCCCTTCATCCTACAACCTGATAATGGGGCGACCGTTCATTCACGATATGAGGGCAGTCTTGTCTACTTATCACAAGGTGCTGAAGTTTCCTACCAAATAGGGTGTCCAAGAAATCAAAGGAGACCAACTTGCTTCAAGGAATTGCTACCAAACGAATCTGAAAGTAAAATCCCAGTCAGCATAGCAATTACAAGAGGGATCTTGTCGAGTCAGCATTGACTCTCCCAAAGTGGAGGAGCTCGATGAGGTCCAAATTCATCCACTCTACCCAGACCATAAAACCCAATTAGGAGCTAACCTCGATCCCGCGCTACGCGCTGAATTGATTGACTTCCTCAAGGAGCGACACAATTGTTTCGCTTCCGTGTATGAAGATATGACAGGAATAGATCCAGAGATGATGACCCACGAGCTACATGTGGACCCAGACTACCCACCTGTCAGGCAGAAGAGAAGGAAGTTCACTCCAGAAAGGAACTGAGTCATCAACGAGGAAGTCCAAAAGTTGTTAGAAAATGGGTCCATTAGAGAGGTCTAGTACCCAGAATGGCTCGCGAACATCGTGGTAGTACGGAAGAAGAATGGAAAATGGCGAGTCTGTATAGATTTTACAGACTTGAACAAAGCTTGTCCGAAGGATTCTTTCCCACTCCCCCATATCGACTCAATGGTTGATGCTACAGCTGGGGATGAATTTCTAAGTTTCATGGACGAGTATTCAAGCTACAACCAAATCCTTATGCACCCTAACGACCAGGGAAAAATGACATTCATCACAAATAGGGGAATCTACTGTTATAAGGTAATGCCATTCGGACTTAAGAATGCCGGGGCTATGTACCAACACCTCGTCAACAAGATGTTTTCCCATCAAATTGGGAAAACCTTGGAAGTCTACATTGATGACATGTTGGTGAAATCGTTGCAAGCAAAGCAACATTTGGCATACTTGGAGGAGGCATTCGACGTTATGAGGAAGTACAGGATGAAGCTGAACCCCACCAAGTGCGCCTTCGGAGTAGCCTCGGGGAAATTTCTCATCACGTCACCGCTCATACAAGAGACCGAGACAAAGGCACTGAGGCGCCAACTTGTTCGAGCCACGACGTTGCGGGGCATGCATGATTAGGCGCGTTCCAGTACATAAAATTAGGGTTTTGTTTTAAGATACCCAATGACTCCAAGGCTCCACTATAAACACATTAGTCCATCCAAGACTAAAAGGGGAGGCTAATACACAACACAAAACACAGAAACACATATTTTTACAGATCCAAGGAGAAATATTGAAGAGCAACAAGAGGAGATGAATGCGGTGATGTCCGAAGAGGAAGAGATTCAATTCGGGTTTTATCATCTTATTTCTTTCTTAGAACTCTAATGATTTCCATTAGATTCATTACGTATTTATCATTTTTTTATCTTTTGTCATGAACTAAACTACTTAATTCTGGAGACTGATGTAACTGATGCTTGAACCCTGTATTATTTGCTAATTTTGTTATGAAGTTTTATTGATTTATTTATATTCTTTTGAGTTTAATGCTTTGTGTTTTCTAGCAACAAATATGATGATGTATGTTTGAAATCTATCAGTCGAGAGATGAGATTTTGAATGGATCTAGAGAATATAACTGTAGGCACTGCATTTTTGCATATAAGTCCCGATGATGAGTCTCCTATGGAGGCACTCCTCTTTATGTTTTGGAAGTCGCGGGAAACAGACGTCGGAAGGGAACATTCAGAAATTTACACCTTGTTGGATTTAATTCGCTTGCCTAGCTTTGGGTTTGTTCGCTGAACCTCTGTTTTAACTATTAGCCTTGGCCCAAAATCCCCCACAAGTCACACACCAAGCCCATACATCACCAAACCACACCCCAAGCCCACCAAAACAAACCAACCACACGCCCAAATCACCCTAAGTCACGCCCATCACCTTCCAAAATAACAAAATCACTCATTAAACACATGCTAAAATCAAGACAAATCACCTTCCCAAATTAAAAGATTCAAATCAAATCTCATCAAACACTTTCCTAATTCAAGTAAATCATATCCCCAATTAAAAGAGAAGAAATCAAATAAAATCAAATCACATCCCTAATTAAAGAGATCTTTTCCTTATCACACACAAATTAAAAGATATCCCCATAATCACACAAATCCTTTCCTTATTCGCACAAGGTAAACCCCAACCTTTGCCTATAAAAAGAAGCCTAAACCAAATTTAAAACCCCTAGCTCATTCTCACAAAAACATAAAGAAAATAACCTAAGAGATTCACGTCACTCACACCATAAACTAAGCCATCACTCATGTAGCCAAAAAAACTCTCCACAAACCAGCACTCACGTAGCCAGCAAACCACCACGCCACTTGCCTTCAACTCACGTAGCCAATGAACCTTCCACCTGCCTTCAATCCTCGTAGCCACACAGCCCCACGTAACATTTAGCCGAACAGCAAACCCTTCACACATAAGCATATGCCACACACCTCACAAATCAGCCCCTCACGTTACTATTTCAACACGTCCTCACCACATTCACGCGCATAAAGCCTTCACGCCACTGCCCTTACCAACCCTGCCTTCACGCAACACACCCTTGCAAAAATAGCCCTTCACGCCTGGACTCTCACATGCCTCCATTGTCGGCAAAAACAACACTAAATCACCGCTGAAAACTGCACCAAAACTGTCCCAAAACTGCTCCTTTAAATCACCCCCAAAATAGTCCTGCATTACCGCAAAACAGTAAGCCTAAACCCTGACCAGAAACACCATAAATGGAGTAAAAATAGCAGCCCAAACAGCGAAATAGCAAAGGAAAATGTTGAACCAGTAAACCGGAGGAGTTGCGGAGTATCAACCCTTCCGACGGCCGTGTAACGCGCTTCCGAGAGACGACTTAAGAGGTTAGACCTGAGGGCACCCCTTTTATTTATTATCCTTTATTTTTTATTTATTTTATCACTTTATTTCGCATGAGTATTATGGATTGGTGCATGATGTGATTTCCGGAAGAACGGAATATGTGTTCTCTCTTGTGGTATATCGGATGGAAACCCGGACGTAAATTCCGTAGCCGAATCCGAATGGACGGTATTGCGGTCTGCACTCGGGATACAACTCCACGTACCACTTGAGAGACTCACATATTTTGTCTCATCTAACCTTGTGTTCGAGCATGATTTAGTCTAGTAGGTTATTTATTTTTAAGCATGATTTAGTCTAGTATGTTATTTATTTTTAAGCATGATTATGTTATTTCTTTATGCATGAATTATTTATTTTCTTTCGCATTAGGAGTTTAATATACGTTTATGTTTAGGTTGTTATTTATTTTTCGTGTTTGATAATTCAACATGCTCATGAGATTATTGTGTGATATCGTATGTTTGCCGTTATGATGACTTACTTTTAAAGCATGCAAACTTAGCTATATGATTTATTTTCATGAATGCGAACTAGATCTAGGTTATTCTTGAATACATATGCTGCCTAGATTTGGTTAAGTTATTGCATAAATCATTTCATTACAAGTGGCATAAGTAAGGGACCATTCCGAACCCAACGGTTTCAGGTCTTCCCTTGCGAGGGGTGAGTGCGGTCTTAAATAATTTTCCCGGTTCACATCGGGTGGCGACTCCTTTATTCTCCGGTTTAGTCCTCTGCGGGCTACTCCGTACTCCCAACCAGGCCGTGAGCCTGGAACAGCATCGCCGATTTCTATGTCCTACAGTCTGGCGACTCCACTGGGGATAAAGAATCGGCCCCGAAATAATGTCTTGCAATGATTTTGATTTGTGCTTTAGTTACTCGTGTCTACAGTGGGTTGAAGGGTTTTAATCAAAGGCACTATTAGAGCTGGGTAATGGTTTGGTGTCCTCCTTCATTCACTACCTTTTTAAGGAAAAGCTGTGAAGGCACCTAGATAATCATTTACCTGAAGCTTGCTATGATGGACTAATTTGGAGGACCTATTGGTTATTCCTGTCACCAAGCGATAAGAGCCTAAGAGGCTTAGGTATTTAAGAGAGTTCGCTCTATCCTCCCTCTAGGGAATCTTCAATAGGAAATCCATTTGACAGTCAGTCATACACCATAACTCGTTGGCACGTACCTTAAGGTATAAAAAATGTGCGCTCACTTGGACGTTTCAACCCTTGAGTGGGGATTCCTAGTTGTGGGTAATCCTTCGTCGACGAGAGCCTTTGTCTATACCCCTATAAACCCGTATATGAACTGTAGTTGTAGGACCAATAAAAATTATTCCTTTATGTTTATGTTTAGGACCATCATCATTTGGATTCAGTTGGACTTTTTGTCATGAGGTATGGGCTTGTTGGGCCATTTAAACTGGGACGAGTCTGTGCTTTATGGCAATTGGGCCAAAAGTTTCTGAAATGCCAATGGGTCATCTTGTGTTTAGGCCTTTTATCATTTGAAGTTGTTTAGCCATGTTATCGCAAAAGTGTAAACTTGTTGGGCTTTTTCAACTGGGACAAGTTTGCACCGCGCAATAGTATGATTGAATGCTTTAAAATGATAATGGGCCGACTTATATATTCCATGCATCGCACGCATCTCATGCATACATGCATCATGTTAACCCTTATGTCTTAAAAGCCATCATAGATATCCGTTGGGTTAGAGATTAAAAATAAAAAGTTTGTCAAGAAGGGTTTAGAAAACATGGATATCGGGGAAAAGTAATTCGAGAAACATAAAACTTTACAGCAAGGAAAGAAAGACAAGTCTGGGGGCGACCAGTCTACCACCCCGCGAATAAGGGATATATCAAGAACATGAGCAATGCCAAGAAGTTTTCGACAAGATCAGGGAATACTTGGTGAAGCCTCCTATCTTGAAACCTCCGAGACCAGGAAAACCCTTGGTACTGTACTTGGCTATAGAACCCGAAGCGCTGGGGGCGATGATGGTACAAGCAGATGAGACAGGGGTAGAGCATGCAGTCTATTACCTCAGTAAGAAGATGCTTCCGTACGAAGCCCGCTATCAGGAAGTAGAGAAGATCTGTTTGGCAGTAGTATGGGCGTCCAGGAAACTGCGTCATTACTTCCAGTCGTACAAAATCCAAGTGGTAGCAAAGGAGAATCCCTTGAAGTATCTGCATTCAGTGCCTTCGCTAGTTGGGATGTTAGGCAGATGGTTAGTGTTGCTGACAGAGTTTGATATCGAGTACCTCACTTCTAAAGTGATCAAAGGGCGAACCGTCGCAGAGTTCCTGGCATTACAACCGATATGAGGAGATCAATACAAGTTTGAGTTCCCGGATGAGGAAATCCAAGCTATAACAGTCTAAGGATGGAAGATGTACTTCGAAGGAGCGGTGAATTGCAAAGGAGCTGGGATCGGAATTGTGATAGTAACCCTGAAGGAGAAACCCTGCCTATGGCCAAGAGGTTGACGTTCGGAGTAACCAACAATATGGCTGAGTATGAAGCATCCGCCTTCAGACTGACGGCATTGATAGCCTTGAAAGCTAAGAGCGTGGAAGTCTATGGGGACTCGATGTTAGTAGTCCGAAAACTGCAATGAGAATGGGAATTCAAGGAAGAACGATTGAAACCCTACTTATTCCACCTCAGGAACCTAGCACAGGCCCTCCCCGATTGTAAATTCCAACACTTGCCGCGAGAAAAGAACTAAATGGCAGACACATTGGCTACACTTGCCGCAACTTGGGAAAATCCGGAGAAGTTGATGATGAGACCTCTGGTGTTAAAAACGGCAAGCAAACCAGTTTATGAGATAGAAATAATCTTGGAAATAGAATTCGATGATGGGAAACCTTGGTACTATGACATTCAGTGGTATTTAGAACACGGAGAACTCCCAGAAGAAGCAAGCAGAAATGACAAGATAACCATTCAGAGTTAGCTTCCCAATATTTGAGTTTGAAGGGAGAACTATACAAGAGACAAGCGAATGGCATTCGGCTGAAATGTTTAAGAAAAGAAGAGGCTCAGAAGGCAATGGAAGAAGTACACGCCGGAGTATGTGAACCGCACATGAACGGATTGAATCTGTCTCGTAAAATAGTAAGACAAGGCTTTTACTAGTCGACCATGGAAGCTGCTGCACGAAGCTGGTAAAGCATTGTCATGATTGCCAAGCTCACGGTAACTTGAATCATCTGACGCACACAGAGTTGCATGGGCTGTCAGAGCCGTGGCCTTTCTCAGCATGGGGAATTGACATGATCGGAGAAATTCGACCGAACGCATCGAATGGACATCGCTTCATAGTAGTGGCAGTAGACTACTTTTCGAAATGGGTGGAAGTCGAGTCATTCCGTAATGTTACAGCAAAGCAGATGGCGAAGTTCATAGCCCGGAATCTCATATGCCAATATGGAATGCCGCATCATGTGGTCACAGACAACGAAGTTCACTTTCAAGGAGAAATGAAGGCAATGCTACAGAATTATGGGATAGGGCATCACAAGTCATCACCTTACAGGCCGCATACAAATGGGGCAATCGAGGCAGCCAACAAGACAATGAAGAGGATACTAGCCAAGATGACGAAGAACTATATAGATTGGGCCGATAAGCTGCCATACGCCCTGTGGGGATACAGAATATCTGTGAGAACAGCGACGAGAGCCACGCATTACTCTTTGTTCTATGGAATGGAAGCAGTACTGCCAGTGGAAGTTGAGATACAGTCCATGCGGGTATTAACAGAAGCATAGTTGCCTGAACAAGAATGGGCCTCGCAGAGATTTGAGCAGTTGGCACAACTGGATGAGAAGAGAATGAAGTCCTTGCATCACATTCAGATATACCAGAAGAGGTTGGCTCAAGCGTTCAATAAAAATGTGCGTCCTACAAAGATCAGAAAGGGTGATCTGGTGTTTAAGCGGTCGAAGCCGTCGATGACGGACCCGAGAGGAAAGTTCAGACCCAATCGGGAAGGACCCTACATAGTCCAGAAAGTAATGGGAAATGGGGCAGTGAGACTGTCAGACTTGGAAGGGAACGAGTTCACCGAGCCGATCAACGTGGATAGATTGAAGCAGTATTTTACTTAAGGAAGAGAAGACCGTGCAGTCACCAGGAGAATTGGCGGAAGACCTAACCCAACGGAATAGGAAATTCATGAATGCATGCATACACGTAACGTATTTGCATTCTTTTGTGTTTATTCTGTTTTGTATTCACGGGTTTCAAAAAGAAAGAGAAAGCGGCAAAGGCAAGCTGACCAAAAGCAGCAACAATACAATGTCATCAGTTTCAGGAATGAATCAATATCAGTTTCGGGGATGAGTCCCAGGGTTGAGGCCCGTATCAGTATCAGTTTCGGGAAAATATCCCAGACGGCGAAGCCCACATTATCAACGGTTGAAAAGAAGAATTCCAGTTAAGTAAAAAAAAAAAGTCCTTGATGGTTAGACATATGTCCGGTGATGACATTGTTTGCTGTAAGGTGAAACTTTAGAAACGATAAGTGCGAGATACGCTCTCGTCCGGTATTCTGAGTGGTTGATCTCGGCTAGACTCGCGAGCACTTGATTATGGGCTCTTAGCAGTAGAAGCCCGAGTAGTTGGCAAGATGACTAGTTGAAGAGATGGCGGATCAGTGAATGACCGTTTGCCTAGATGTCCATCCTGGTTTACTTATGTTACGATATATGATATGGTTGGAAATAAAGAAAAAGTCTCTGAAAAGAAAAAAAAAATTAGACCACCTATAACCGATAAGCGTGAAGCTACCCATGGGCGAGTATTAGGACCACCATGAGGAGAAATGCTACCTTAAAGGGTAGGTGTGTCGAAAAAAAGAAAGAAAGAAAAGAGGAAAAAAAAAAGAAAAAGAAAAGAGAAAAAAAGAAGTTCAAAATGAAAAGAAAGAAAAGAAAGAGATGAAAGAAAAAAAAGAAGAAAACCATATCATGTTGAGTACGAAGAAGTAATCACAGAGTATGATCAAGACATCTCGGTTGGTTAGACCCACTGATCCAATTCTCCGAGAAAAAATCATCGAGTTGGCTTACTTAAGGATTAAGCTGCGAAAGAGCCTTGGCACACACACACACTAGGAGTCTAGTTAAGATCACTAATTCAGACGATCGGATTTGAGTGTATTAAGTACTTTGAAGGTTCTCTGGTTTTGACACGAAGCATCTGTTGAGGACAAAAAAATGTTTAAGCTATCAGGATTATCTCGTGAGAGGCAATACACATGTTGATATGCAACATCATCATTAGTTTGGGGGCGAGGCCCACATCAGCATCAATTTGGGAGCGAGGCCCACATCAGTATCAGTTTGGGGGCGAGGCCTACATCAGTATCAGTTTGGGGGCGAGGCCCACATCAGTATCAGTTTGGGGGTGAGGCCCACATCAGTATCAGTTTGGGGGCGAGGCCCACATCAGTATCAGTTTGGGGGTGAGGCCCACATCAGTATCAGTTTGGGGGCGAGGCCCATATCAGTATCAGTTTGGGGGCGAGGCCCACATCAATATCAGTTTGGGGGGAGGCCCACATCAGTATCAGTTTGGGGGGCGAGGCCCACATCAGTATCAGTTTGGGGGTGAGGCCCACAACAGTATCAGTTTGGGGGCGAGGCCCACACCAGTATCAGTTTGGGGGCGAGGCCCAACCAGTATCAGTTTGGGGGAGAGGCCCACATCAGTATCAGTTTGGGGTAAGGCCCATATTAGTATCAGTTTGGGGGCGAGGCCCACATCAGTATCAGTTTGGGGCGATGACCACATCAATATCAGTTTGGGGGGCGAGGCCCACATCAACATCAGTTTGGGGGATGAGTCCCAGGGTCGAGGACCCCTACATCATCAGTTTTGGGATGCGGCCCAGGTCGAGGGCCCACATTATCAATGGTATTGGATGCGTCCTAGGGTCGAGGCCCCCATTTTCAGTTGCAGTTCTGGGGTGCGTCCCAGGATCGAGGACCTACTGCACCATCAGTTGTAGTTCCGGGATGCGTCCTAGGGTCGAGGGCCCACTACATCATCAGTTTTGGGATGCATCCCAAGGTCGAGGCCCTCGTTGTCAATTGCAGTTTCAGTTGTGTCCCAGGGTCGAGGACCCACTGTATCGTCAGTTGTAGTTCCGGGATGCGTTCCAGGGTCGAGGGCCCACTACATCATCAGTTTTAGGATGTGTCCCAGGTCGAGGGCCCACACATCAGTTGCAGTTCCGGGATGCGTCCCAGGGTCGAGGCCCACTGCATCATCAGCACAGTTTAGGAATAAAGCCTACATTCGGTGGTTCAGGAATAAAGCCCAGGGGTCGAGGCACCTCGCCACCATATCAACTCAGTTCGAATCAACAAGCAATTCAGGTGGCAGTTGGTGAGCCAGGTAAGTAAAAATGAATTGCATAACTTTGATAGGATTGTCATTGTCACACACTGCACAAGTCCCATTAAAGTGGGGGCGATTGTAGGCACTGCATTTTTGCATATAAGTCCCGATGATGAGTCTCCTACGGAGGCACTCCTCTTTAAGTTTTGGAAGTCGCGGGAAACGGACGTCGGAAGGGAACAGTCAGAAATTGACACCTTGTTGGATTTAATTCGCTTGCCTAGCTTTGGGTTTGTTCGCTGAACCTCTGTTTTAACTGTTAGCCTTGGCCCAAAATCCCCCACAAGTCACACACAAAGCCCATACATCACCAAAACACACCCCAAGCCCACCAAAACAAACCAACCACATGCCCAAATCACCCTAAGTCACGCCCATCACCTTCCAAAATAACAAAATCACACATTAAACACAGGATAAAATCAAGACAAATCACCTTCCCAAATTAAAAGATTCAAATCAAATCTCATCAAACACTTTCCTAATTCAAGTAAATCATATCCCTAATTAAAAGAGAAGAAATCAAATAAAATCAATTCACATCCCTAATTAAAGAGATCTTTTCATTATCACACACTAATTAAAAGATATCCCCATAATTACACAAATCCTTTCCCTATTCGCACAAGGTAAACCCCAACCTTTGCCTATAAAAAGAAGCCCAAACCAACCTTAAAACCCCTAGCTCATTCTCACAAAAACACAAAGAAAATAACCTAAGAGATTCACATCACTCACACCTTAAACTAAGCCATCACTCACGTAGCCAGCAAACCACCATGCCACCTGCCTTCAACTCACGTAGCCAAGAAACCTTCCATCTGCCTTCAATCCTCGTAGCCACACATCCCCACGTAACCTTAAGCCGAACTGCAAACCCTTCACACATAAGCATATGCCACCCACCTCACAAATCAGCCCCTCACGTTACTTCTTCAACACGTCCTCACCACCTTCATGCGCATAAAGCCTTCACGCCACTTCCCTGACCAACCCTGCCTTCACGCAACACACCCTTGCACAAACAGCCCTTCACGCCTGGAATCTCACAGCCCTTCATTGCTGCCAAAAACAACACCAAATCACCCCTGAACACTGCACCAAAACTGTCTCGAAACTGCACCGAAACTACACACTTAAATCACCCCCAAAATAGTCCCTCATTACCGTAAAATAGTAAGCCGAAACTGTGACTAGAAACACCGTAAAATGGAGTAAAAATAGCAGCCCAAACAGCAAAACAGCGAAGGAAAATGTTGAACCAGTGAACCGGAGGAGTTGCGGAGCATCATCCCTTCTGACGGCCGTATAACGCGCTTCCGAGAGACGAGTTAAGAGGTTAGACCTGAGGGCACCCTTTTTATTTTTTATCCTTTATTTTTTTATTTATTTTATTACTTTATTTCGCATGAGTATTGTGGATTGGTGCATGATGTGATTTCCGGAAGAACGGAATATGTGTTCTCTCTTGCGGTATATCCGATGGAACCCGGACGTAAATTTCGTAGACGAATCCGAATGGACGGTACTGCGGTCTGCACTCGGGATACAACTCCACGTACCACTTGAGAGACACACATATTTCGTCTCATCCAACCTTGTGTTCGAGCATGATTTAGTCTAGTAGGTTATTATTTTAAGCATGATTTAGTCTAGTATGTAATTATTTTTTAAGCATGATTATGTTATTCTTTATGCATGATTTAGTTATTTGCTTTCACATTAGGAGTTTAATATACGTTTATGTTTAGTTTTGTTATTTATTTTCGTGTTTGATAATTCAACATGCTCATGAGATTATTGTGTGATATTATGTCTGCCGTTATGATGACTTACTTTTAAGCATGCAAACTTAGCTATAGGATTTATTTTCATGAATACGAACTAGATCTAGGTTATTCTTGAATGCATATGCTGCGTAGATTTGGTTAAGTAATTGCAAAAATCATTTCATTACAAGTGGCATAAGTAAGGGACCATTCCGAACCCAACGGTTTGAGGTCTTCCCTTGCGAGGGGTGAGTGCGGCCTTAAATCATTTTCCCGGTTCACACCGAGTGGCGACTCCTTTATTCTCCAGTTTATTCCCCCGCGGGCTACTCTGTACTCCCAACCAGGCCGCGAGCCTGGAACAGCGTCGCTGATTTCTGTGTCCTACAATAACCTAAGATTTTATAGAGTTCGAGAGAATCGGTAGTCCTTTGAAGTCGTTAATATAGAATCACAAAGCGTAATGAGTTGTTAACTACTGGATTTTTATTGAGATATCGAAGTTTGTAGTTGATGATATTTTCACTGATGCTCGAGAGAGGGAGTGGATAATTTCGGATTCTTGACTTATAAACAATATAATTGAACAAGGATTAATTGGCATGACAAATACATAGGTGACAGCTAGGTGAAATCAGGATCCAAAATCTCTATCGTATTAGTTCCTCCAATATAATTATTTTTATATTTATTTATTAAAATCTTTATTATTATTTTCTAAATAAAGATAGGATTATCAATTGTAGTACTTAGTGCGAGTTAACGCAATCCCTGTGGGTTCGACACTCTTTCACTGATTTATACTAAAACTTGACACCGTACACTTACGGTACGATATAAAATATCACAACAAATTTTTGGCACCGTTGCCGGGGATTGTTTGTTTAATTCACATTAATACTACTACCAAGTAATCTTAGCTTTAATTTAGATTTTTTTTATTTATTTTTTATTTTTTCTTAAGTTTTATTTTTATTTTTATTTTTATTTTTTTTGTTTTATATTTTTGTCGTACGAGGAGAGTTGGAAAAAAAACAATGGCAGATCCTATTGGTGTACCGATAGCTCAAATATCATCCCTCACAACTCATCTAGAAGTATTGACAAATCAAATAAGCCAACCGTTTATTGTAGCTGTTTCTGCTAATGGAATGCTTTTACCCAACAGATGAGCAGGATTCGAACAAGAACAATATGTGAATAATCGGAACTTCAACAACTATATAGGCATTCATATACATTATCATCTGAATACTTCATATGCTAATATGGAGAACATTTTACAACCTCCTCATGACTTCAACTATCCAAAAACTGAGCCGAAACCTTCCTTAGAAGACCTCATGAGCACGTTTGTAGCTACAGCTTCAGAGAGGTTTGAGAAGCATGAGTCGAGGCTGGATAACATCGAAACACATATGGGCAATATGGGGGCAACATTGAAATCTTTAGATTCGCAAATTGGGCTGCTTGTTTCTTCCATGGCTAATCAACAGAAATGGGTGTTTCATAGTAATACTAAAGTCAACCCCAAAGAGCAATGTCAAGTCATAACCCTTAGGAGTGGAAAAGAGATTAAAGACACCTCTCAAGATTTAGGCAGTAAATATAAAGAAGTCACCTTCAGTGCTTTCAGAACCATGTCGAGTCCTTAAGGTGATGTAGAATGTCACAAGGTAGATATAGTAGAGAAGGGAGTTGCAAACACGCATGGTAAATCAGTATTTCAGCAATCTACGAGCATAGTGCAACCATGCATAAAAGAAAATTCTCCACAGCTAAACCTGAAACCACTCCCAAAGCGCCGCAAAAAAGAGGAAAAGAAATGTCACTGCTCACTTGGAGATGATTCCTGGAAGTTTAAAAATGAGGCCGAGCCAATTTTACCAAATGTGCAGTCCAGAATTTCCAACTGGGGGACAATCTACATATCCTGGCGGACCATCTATGGATAAATTACCACAGCCTGCCAAGCTGTCTTTTTCATGTCATAAGAACCGGTGGATACCAAAGAAGAAGGAAGATGAGACTACCTGGTTCATTACGTTTAAGCCACAATGACCATTTGGATGGTTGCGTCTGGCTGAAGATGTTAAACTTAGCACTAGCGGGGAGGCAACCCTTGCATTTGTTTTATTATTATTTTCTTTATTTTTAATTTTTATTTTATTGTGTGCTATTTGTTTATTTATTCGTTTTGCATGCTATTTATACAGGTAGTACGAGACACACAACGCCCGCGCAACCAAATTCTAACCAGCATGAGCTTGATCAACTCCATGCACGGTAGTGTTGTTCCTCACTATGTTCTTTATATCTATCTTACATTGAGGACAATGCAAGTTTTAAGTTTGGGGATGTGTGCATGTTGTTTACTTGTTATTTATTTGTTTATGAAAAAAAATATTTGTTTTTAGTCTTTGATAGCAAAGCATAAATCCTATGATGACACTGTTTGTTTATGGGTAAAATTTTAGAAACGATAAGTGCCCAATTTACTTTTCTTTGATGCCTTGAGTAATTGATCTATGTTAGACTCGTAAGCACTCAATTATAGGTTTTTAGCAGTGAAAACTTAAGTAGTTGACAATGTGACTAGTTGAAGAAATTACATGTCGAGGAATGACCGTTTGCTTAGATATCTATCTTGATTTGCTAGTGTTATGATGTATGGTATGGATAGAAATAAAAGAAAAAAAAGTCTCTAGAGAAAGAAAATAAACCACCTATAACCAATAAGCGTGAAGCTACATATGGGTGAGTATTATGACCACTATGAGGAGAAATGCTACCTTAAAAGGTAGGTGAGTTGAAAAAAAAAGTTCAAAAAAAGTGTAAAAGAGACAAGAAAGGACAAAAAGAAAAATTGTACCATACTGAGCACAAAATAAGGCAATTACAGAGCATAATTGAGATATCTAAGTTGGTTTGACCCATCGATCCCAATTTTTAAACGAAATCATTAAGTTGGCTTTCTTAGGTATCAAGTTGTGAATGAACCTTTACACACACACACAGTGAGTCTAGCCTAGATGAATTATTCAGGAACTTAGATCTGAGCTGAATTGCGTACTTTGAAGGTTCTCTACTTTCATTGATAAGCACTCTTTGAGGATAATTTTGTGCATAACTATCGGGATTATTTTAGTTGATTTTTATTTTGCATGTGTATGAATGACGTTTGTGGGTATTGTCAATGTAAGCCCTCACGAGACAATAACTCGTCCACTAGGGCCGTCTAGGGGTTTAAAGGTTTGTTACATATGCTAAATGCAATCGTAATCCCTGTTGGTTATTATCTATGTCCCAAGATCAAACAAGACAAGAAATCATGTGTGAATACATCAAAGGAGGTAGCAGAATACTCACATCGATCGGTTGAGACGATCAATTGGGCAACAAAAACGAGCTCACTGCCCTTCATGAACTGCTCACGCAGTAGTAGAAAAGCACAGCCACTGGTTCGGTTTTGGTCACCAAAATCAAGCTCCAAGCTTTCCGAAATTGTTCCCGACTCATGGGTGGACTTCCCTATCACCTTCGCATTGATCCCGGAGTGTGCTAGCACTCTTGTTTTGCCACAAAACACACTTGCTTCCCTCCATTTTTCCTTTGTTTCTCTCGGCAGTTCACTGCCTCAAGAAGAAGAAGAATGGCGTGAGATGAGAGGAAGAAATGTTGCTTCCAACGTGAGAGAGAGAGAGAGAGTTGTTAAGTTATTACAAAAGTTATATAACATTTGTTTATATATTTTCCAAAAAATAATAAATGTTTTTACCAATTAATTTGTTTTCAAAAAACAAATAAATCAATTGTAATGACCTTGAGTGTTCCACACTCTAAAGTCAAAAGTCCATCACAAGTCCATCAAGTCACATCTACTTTAATAAAGTGACATGTTGTCATGTCACATCACTCAAAGTGACAAGTGATTTGACGCTTGATGCGACTAATGATTTGACGCTTGATGTGACTTGCGACGCCGCACTCGAATTCGAAATACGAATGCGCTCGCAATCACACTCGGGCTCGGGTTCGCTAATTCCAAATTAACGATTCTTCCGTCGCGTCGTAATTAAATGATTACGCCTAGCGAATTCACTATTCACGTCGCTAACGAATTAATTCTAAATTAATTCGTTCGCCCGAATTAAAATCTAATTTTAATTCCGCGTCAAAATCTAATTTCGTTTAATATATCGAATATATTAATTAATCGATTAATTCCAAATTAATCGTTCTCTCTCTTTAATTGATATTTTATCCCAGATAAAATATCTCCGCAATTAATCCCAGATTAATTCTCTCTCTCATCTAATTAATCCCAGATTAATCAAAAGTGTTAGTCATACGTCATCGGTGAATCTTTGGGAAGAGACCCATGAGATCCCCGGATAAGTGGGCAGTAAATGCGGTCGTCGGAGTATCCGAATCACGTACGTACCAAGTACTATGTTCTACCGATTTACGAGACAAGGTCGACTCCTAGCAAAACACCAAGTCTTCCAATTCTCCAGACATATTCTTATAAGAATATTTAAGGATCTATATCAGGCGTTGTCTACTAAGTATTGTGTATATCGGCCCAGTATCGGATAGTCACGTGCTAGGGCTGGGGCTGGATAAGTGTCTGCCCCGTCCGAAGCACATGTCGGATGTCTGGTAACTAGTCTCTATAATCGGATATGCATGACCTAGTCATAATATCCCGATGGTTGCGCAACACTTAAGAGCACTAATACCGTATCCTGCGTGACATCATCTCCACTATGACTGGAGTGAAACTTCCGTCTTGACATCACACCCAATACTCTACGATTCTCAATATACCCAGCATTGGCGTACACAGAACCGGTTAGAGTCCTAGACGACCTCAACTAAAGTATATTGATTGTCGTAAGCATTAGCGGTGCAAGTCTCAGGTTAAGACCAAATACACCTACCCTGATTTCGGCCTCCCATAGACACATAGTCATAATACCAATGGGATTCCGAGGGGTCTATCCAGAGCGAAGCTGTTTCCCGTACCATCGGTGAAACACGGCCTCCTATCGCACTTGCATAAGTATCTGATACTTATATATATGAGAACTATGTCGTTGTGCCCTCACAACGCACACAAGTGCAATACTAGCCTATTCCGCATTATCGATGTCCAGTCTCGATAATACTCCGGCTAGGGATATTTAATGATTAATCCTTCGGGGACTGATACTGTCTCATATCATTCTCAGTCCAGGAACTAATCATAGGGACCTCTTTTCATTTATATATCTATGGTGATCTAATCACAAATGATGAGAGTGCAATTTCCTTGTCACATAGTTAATTTGTTACAACAACACAATGATCTGTACAAATAGTGACGCTATGGGTCATTTTGTCCAACAATCTCCCACTTGGCACATAGCCAGTCACTCAAGTGTCCCACACCCGAACTATGTACGGTTCGCTCAAATTGATGAGGAAAACTTTTCGTCAGCGGATTTGTTTGATTATCGTTTGACGCGATTTATACGATCATCACATCGCCACGATGTATGATCCGAACGAATCAGATGAAATAGAAGTATATATCTGGATCGTCGATGAGACCTTTAATTCCTTAGCATGTGCTGACGCCTAGCTCAGCTGCTAACAGAACTATATCTAATCTAATTAGATATATTTTTGATCCAAATGGCTTCTTTTGCTACCTCAGATGCAGCAATAATCCGCATTTGTTGTTTATTCGGCAATAGTTATCTTGCTTGGAAGATTTACAGCTCATTGTCCCGTTATTCAAACTTTATAGTACCGCAGTATTTAATTGTTTGGAAACTTGCAGCGGTGATCCCAGTCACTTCAAGTTCTCCTTCTCCATAGTTTAAGACAACATCTTTAGTTCTCTCAAATACTAACAGATGTTCTTAATCTTTAATCCAGTGACTATCACTTGGATTGACCTGATCGTGACTCCATATGCTCGAAGCGTATGAGACACCCTATCAAGTACATTTTAAATGTACAATTTCCTAGAGAGTGTTAACAACTCCAAATCTATCCCAGTAGATCTTTATTCCTTGAATAAAGGTTGTTAGTCCCAGAATTCTATGGAGAATTTCTATTGAAAGCCAAGCTTTCAACAATAGCTTTATGGGAATTTCACTGTCAGTGCGCTCTCCCACTAACCTCCTTATACACACAAGAATTATTTCGTTTTTAGTCAAATCATAAACCATTATGATTATTTCAAAACGACAGTTCCAAGAACCTTATGCTTGCATTAATCCAAACATGGATCGAATAACCCGCAAACCTTGATTGTCGGTTATACAAAATCGTCAGAATGTTATAAACATTCTCCAAAAAGTTTCCTTTTCAGGAAAGCGATTTTGATTTGTGACTGACACATTTCATAAATGAAATATACAGTTATCTTCAAGCATCTTCAAAATGGATTTACCATGGCAACAGGTAAAAGGTTGAACCGTTATTAACACAATGTTGATAACGATACCTTTCCGTCAAAAGCCCAGCTTTGTACGTTGGTATGTTGCCTTCCATGTATGTCTTCCTTGAAGACGTTTAATGCACCAATAGGCACAATGCCTTGTGGTACAACAACTAGTATCTAAAATAGTTGTTATACACGGAATCCATTTCGGACTCATGGCATTTTGCCATAACAGGGAGTCGATACCTCGTATCACTTCCTCAAAACGTAGTCGGATGGTACACCTCCATAAGATTGACATCTTTATGGGGTGAGATCAGAAACCCATACCCTAGGTTGTTTTCTGACTCTATCCGATCTATTAGTTTCTTGTGTATTTGAAGATTAATGGTATAGATTCATCATAGATGAAGTATTTGTGTTCCACTAAGGACTTCGTGCCTTGAACAGTATTACTCCGATTTTCATCGAGTATCACTATCCTCCCACTGACCACTGCATATCGGTATTCCTCTCAGGAAAAACCGCATGGTGAGCAACAATCACATTGTTCTCATGTGAGATTTACAAGTACTATACTTAAGGTTTCCCTTAGGATAACATATATTGGCACTTATCCAATTTGGGTCTTTTAGTTTGGTATCATCCAAACGTTATGCCTGGCATACCCAAATTATCAGGAATGAGAAACCCCGTTTCTTTCCTGTTCATATCCTATATGATATCTGTCAAACAGATTTATATGGAACCTTATTCTAAATAAGTTTTGCACTGTTAATACATATCCTATTGAAGGAAACAGTAGCTCAGAGCGACTCGTGATAAACCTTATCATGTCCAACAAAATTCGGTTTTAGTTCGGACACACCATCTAACTGACGTGTCTCGGGAGGAGTACTCATATGAAAGAATACCGTACTCTTTCATGTACATATGAAACTTACTGCTTAAGTATTTTCCATTACGGTCTTACCGTGGCGGAATAATACTATAGCCGATCTGTTTATTTACTTCGTGTCGAAACTTCAAAAGTTTCCGATCTATGTTCTTCAAAAGAAACACATAACCACAACGTGATGCCACATCCGTTAAGGTCACAAAATATTCATGTTCACATCTAGCCTAGCTAGATATGGGCCCACTTACTTCACTATGAATAGGACTAACAGATCGGTGGCCCTTTTACTATTACCAAGTAAATAGTATTTTAGGTATTTTACCTAATAAACTAGATTCGCAGACCTTATTTGAATAGTCAAATCAGTCCTAGTACCCACTCTTCAAAAGTGTGGATATACGAGTCTTGTTTAATTGTGTCCTAAACAACAATGCCACAAATAAGTCTCTATTGATCAAATCAATTTGAGTTATTTATTTGTCATTTTATATGTTTGAGATTTTATTTATATTCAAAATATAAATTCTGTTATTTACATCTAATGTATTTATCTCAGTATCATCTTTATATAATGAAACACTTAGTGTTCTAGAATATAAAGGTTTTATCCGCATCGGATTAAACACTGATATAGAGATAATGTCTCTAGTCAAACTAGTTACATCATAACATTTCCTAATTTAAGTACATACCCAAAGGTAGTTCCTAAACTTAGGTATCTACGGTCGAAACAGCGACTTTCGTCCCGTTTCCGATTCGCAGAGAAATCTCGGCTTGAAGTCAGTATCCAGCTCATAGCGGATTCTGAATATCAATACATATATTTTATGTACCACACTAAGTATTTAAAATCTAATTTCAATACTAGTAGTGAACATAACTTTGACAAATATTTTTAAAGTTAGAGCCTCGCCCTTTCTTTAATTCCTTCGTGTCTTCCATATCCAAATGGTAGTCACTTTGGGATATGTCAATTATCTTTTCAATATTTCATAAACCTTTGGCCAAGCCTTGGGTTTTAGAATATCGAAATGATGTGCACCTTGTGCAACTTGCCCAATTGCAAACTTTGACTTTAAAATAGATTTATTGTCAAGTATATTAAATTAAGCACTAAAGCCATCATCACATAAATCTTCCAAAGATTTTATGCTCTACTTATTTGCTTAATTATGAGCCTAGATATAACAAGTTATTTTATCCAATAAAGTAACCTATTATTAATTCCCAATGAAAATTAAATCATTTAACTATTCAACTTTTCAAATCCTTTCTTGATTTTAATAGTCTAACTATTTAATCAATTTTAATAAGGTACTATTTATTATAATGATTACAATAATCCAATTATTTAATCAACTATAATCTTAATATTGATTACTATAATCCAATTATAAAATCAACTATCATTTTAATTCAATTATATTGATTACTATAATCCAATTATAAAATCAACTATATATCGAATGAGTTTGTATATAGTCCAACTATATATATTTTTAAAACAACATAAAATATTAGTCCAACTAATACTTTTGATTAATATGACGAGTAAAATATAGATGAGCGCGTTTAGCGAGTATTCGAACGAATGTTGCAAATTCAATACTTGCCTCCCACTATTTTTCGTCGAGCCTCTAACCCTCTGTCGAGTACTCGGGAAACCGTGTTTCCTAGTGGGCTAGGATCCCGTTAAATATCACACAATCTTGACTTTGGCCAACAAATTGTATGATAATTAACTAGGTAGATCTCGAAGATCAATTGGATCTCATCCAACTCCTAGATCCAGTAGGTGGACATCCAAGTCCCAAACATATATCATATATATGCCTATATATCCAATATATACCCTAACCTATTTCCTCTGAATCAACTAGGCCTTGGCTTTGGCACAACAAACCTAGTGATCCCAGTCAAGCGTGGACCCATTGACCATGGAAGCTTCGTAATCAATGTCGTTGGACAAGAAGTGGTCTTGACTTTGGCCAACAAACCAACACTTTATTAATAAACCTTTTATGACTTAAATTCCAAATTTAATCGTTTCGGGTCTCAAAGCCCGATTAATATCCAATATTAATTTAATTAAAGTCTAATGGGCTTTTAATTAATTTCTTAAGGCGTGGACTTTTGGTCAACTCAAGTCAAACCGAATACCAAAATCCAATCCGGGAGTTACCCCATAAGCCTAGAAATCAATCTTGGCCCATTAGGCCCAATTAACTTTAAAGGTCCAATAGTCGCATTTGGGCTTTATGGAAGCGGTTTTGGCCCCAATTGGATCAAACCAATTTTGCCTAAACCCAACTTATACAACAAAGCCCAACAAGCCCAATTACAACAATTTAAGCTCAATTTCCAAAATTAGCTCAATTAATTAAATTACACAAATCCAATTTCGCAATTTAATTACCTAAAGTGTATATCATGATTAATCACCCAAATTACATTTCTAAAACATCAATTCATACAATTAATCATGCTCATTTTCATCATCACATGTCCAACACATTTTGATTAAAATCAAACCCCATACATGCTACTTAAGTCTCGGCCAAAGGGGATTTTAATGTCCAACTTTAAACCCAATCCATTGAATCCAAATCAACATTAAATCAACATCCCCAATTGTTTTCAAGTCATCCAATGAATCAAAAAACAAAATACCAAGACAATAAGGGCACTTCATCAATTCGGCCACACAAGCATTTTGGGGAAATTTGTTCCAAACATATTTCATCAAATTGATCCAATCAATTATCAATTAAAACATATTCAAACATACTTAATCATCCAATTCATAATTACATGCTCAAATTCATTTTACCCAATTTCATGCTAAATAACATACTTGGCAATTTGGGGATTTTACGTCCGATTCGAATTCAATCCAATTGATTCCATAATCGACATCAAATCATCATCCCGAATGATTTCTAACACATCCAATTGTCAAAAATCAAAAATCCCAAGACATTAAATTAATTGTTAAATTCGGCCAAGGTGATAAATTTGGGGAAAAATATTCCAACATTATTTCAAAAAATTGATCCAATCAATCCTCAATAATAACACATTTAAGCATACTAATCAATCCAATTTCATTAATCATGCTCAAAATCAAATTTGCCCAAATTTTAGCCCTACAATTTCATGCTTGAACCTATAGCTCTGATACCATTGTTGGTTATTATCTATGTCCCAAGATCAAACAAGACAATAAATCATGTGTGAATACATCAAAGGAGGTAGCGGAATACTCACATCGATCGGTTGAGACGATCAATTGGGCAACAAAAACGAGCTCACTGCCCTTCATGAACTGCTCACGCAGTAGCAGAAAAACACAGCCACTGGTTCGGTTTTGGTCACCAAAATCAAGCTCCAAGCTTTCCGAAATGGTTCCCGACTCATGGGTAGACTTCCTTATCACCTTCGCATTGATCCCGGAGTGTGCTAGCACTCTTGTTTTGCCACAAAACAAACTTTCTTCCCTCCATTTTTCCTTTGTTTCTCTCGGCAGTTCATTGCCTCAAGAAGAAGAAGAATGGCGTGAGATGAGAGGAAGAAATGTTGCTTCCAACGTGAGAGAGAGAGAGTTGTTAAGTTATTACAAAAGTGGTATAACATTTGTTTATATATTTTCCAAAAAATAATAAATGTTTTTACCAATTAATTTGTTTTCAAAAAATAAATTAAATCAATTGTAATGACCTTGAGTGTTCCATACTCCAAAGTCAAAAGTCCATCACAAGTCCATCAAGTCACATCTACTTTAATAAAGTGACATGTTGTCATGTCACATCACTCAAAGTGACAAGTGATTTGACGCTTGATGCGACTAATGATTTGACGCTTGATGTGACTTGCGACGCCGCACTCGAATTCGAAATACGAATGCGCTCGCAATCACACTCGGGCTCGGGTTCGCTAATTCCAAATTAACGATTTTTCCGTCGCGTCATAATTAAATGATTACGCCTAGCGAATTCACTATTCACGTCGCTAACGAATTAATTCTAAATTAATTCGTTCGCCCGAATTAAAATCTAATTTTAATTCCGCGTCGAAATCTAATTTCATTTAATATATCGAATTTATTAATTAATCGATTAATTCCAAATTAATCGTTCTCTCTCTTTAATTGATATTTTATCCCAGATAAAATATCTCCGCAATTAATCCCAGATTAATTCTCTCTCTCATCTAATTAATCCCAGATTAATCAAAAGTGCGAGTCATACGTCATCGGTGAATCTTTGGGAAGCGACCCATGAGATCCCCGGATAAGTGGGCAGTAAATGCGGTCGTCGGAGTATCCGAATCACGTACGTACCAAGTACTATGTTCTACTACCGATTTACGAGACAAGGTCGACTCCTAGCAAAGCACCAAGTCTTCCCAATTCTCCAGACATATTCTTATAAGAATATTTAAGGATCTATATCAGGCGTAGTCTACTAAGTATTGTGTATATCGGCCCAGTATCGGATAGTCACGTGCTAGGGCTGGGGCTGGATAAGTGTCTGCCCCGTCCGAAGCACATGTCAGATGTCTGGTAACTAGTCTCTATAATCGGATATGCATGACCTAGTCATAATATCCCGATGGTTGCGCAACACTTAAGAGCACTAATACCATATCCTGCGTGACATCATCTCCACTATGACTGGAGTGATAATTCCGTCTTGACATCACACCCAATACTCTACGATTCTTAATATACCCAGCATTGGCGTACACAGAACCGGTTAGAGTCCTAGACGACCTCAACTAAAGTATATTGATTGTCGTAAGCATTAGCGGTGCAAGTCTCAGGTTAAGACCAAATACACCTACCCTGATTTCGGCCTCCCATAGACACATAGTCATAATACCAATGGGATTCCGAGGGGTCTATCCAGAGTGAAGCTGTTTCCCATACCATCGGTGAAACACGTCCTCCTATCGCACTTGCATAAGTATCCGATACTTATATATATGAGAACTATGCCGTTGTGCCCTCACAACGCACACAAGTGCAATACTAGCCTATTCCGCATTATCGATGTCCAGTCTCGATAATACTCCGGCTAGGGATATTTAATGATTAATCCTTCGGGGACTGATACTGTCTCATATCATTCTCAGTCCAGGAACTAATCATAGGGACCTCTCTTCATTTATATATCTATGGTGATCTAATCACAAATGATGAGAGTGCAATTTCCTTGTCACATAGTTAATTTGTTACAACAACACAATGATCTGTACAAATAGTGACGCTATGGATCATTTTGTCCAACAATCCCTACGAAAGTGGCTTAGTTAATTTAGTTATTTTTATTTGTTTATTTGTATTTAGTTTTTCTTTTTTCTTTTGCTCGGGACTAGCAAAATCTTAAGTTTGAGGGTGTTTGATAAGTGCGGTTTATATCCACTTATTATGGCATTCTTAGCCTATTATTTGGTTATGTTTCGTACCATTTATTGTCATTTATAGTTTATTTTATGTTTTATTTGTATGAGCATTAATACATGGATCTTGGGACATTTGCACGTGTTTTGAGAACTTTCGGAAGCATCGGACGACCACGAGAGCAACAGGAACCAAGAGATGCAGGAACCAGTGGAGAATCATCACTGGCACCGCGGTACCAAAGACCAGGCGTCGCGGCGCCTTCAAGAATGCATCTCAGCCAAAAGACCAAGAGGCAGGCGCTGCAGTACCAAGTCCTGGCGCCACAGCGCTGTGGGAACACAGAATCAGGGCGACGCATTTTGTTCCGGGCTCGCGGCCTAGTCGGGAGTACGGAGTAGCCACAGGGGACTAAACCGAAGAATAATGGAGTCGCCTCCCGGTGTGAACCGGGAAAATGAGATTTAAGGCCGCACTCACCCCTCGCAAGGGAAGACCTCAAACCGTTGGGTTCGGAATGGTCCCTTACTTATGTCACTTGTAATGAAAGGATTTGTGTAATAATTTAATCAAGCTTAAGTAACACTTATTTCCAAGAGTATCATGCTTCTAAATCCATATGCGCAAAAATAAAACTTACACCTAAATTTGCATATATTTCACATCTAAGATTGCATGCTTGAAAGTACATCAAAGTAGCAACGAACATGCAAATTCATTGGCATATTGTATTCATGGAAACACAAGCACACACTAACCACACAAACACACATAGAGGCGAATCCAATAATAGCGAACATGTGATTTCATAAACATATTATAAACAAATAGCCATTACATGTCCATGCACAAATAAAAGAGTCAACTAAGTACATAATGCAAAAAGACACTTAAGGATACAATTAGGCATTAAAGTAAGCATGCTATGACGTGGTGCAAAAAAGATAACTAATATGGACACAAACATACATGTGAGCACTTTTCCAAGTGGTACGTGGAATTGTATCCCAAGTACAGACCGCATTACCGTCCATTCGGAATCGGCTGCGGAATTTATGTCTGGGTTTCCATCCGATATACTACAAGAAATAATACTCAAATACTATCATAACATGGATATATGAATTATACTACGTTAAGCCAAGAATAAGGTAAATGATGCATCCAATATATGAAAGGCGCGGTGAATATCGTGGTAAAGGTAGCCTTTTAGGCTTTTTTCTTCCCCCAAATGGAGAACCTTTTTAGTCCAACACAATAAGCTCATGCGCTTTCCATTACAATGCGTACAAAGACAAAGATAACTATATGAGACTTCGTATACCTGATTGAACACATCTTATATTCAACCGAATATACATCAACTAGCGCGGCAAAGCATCGTGGTAAAGGATTTTATCCCCTCCAATTAGGGGACCTTTAATCCGACTTACTAAGCTCATGCGCTCGATTGCATCATGCATACAAAGAATAAAAACAATAATATCAAACTTAGTGTGCCCGATTGAACATATCTTACTTTCAACCGAACACACATCAACCGGCGCGGCGAAGCATCGTGGTAAAGGGTTTTAACCCCTCCAAATAGGGGACCTTTAATCTGACTTACTAAGCCCATGCGCTCGATCGCATCATGCATACAAAGAATAAAGACAATAATATCAAACTTGGTATACCCAATTGAACATATCTTACATTCAACCGATCACACATCAATCGGCGCGGCAAAGCATCGTGGTAAAGGGTTTTAACCCCTCCAAATAGGGGACCTTTAATCCGACTTACTAAGCCCATGCGCTCGATCGCATCATGCATAAACAAGTAACATGTGGAATTTGAATGATGAATAATAAATAAATCAAATGAGACTCATCATCGGGATTTATATGCAAAAATGCAGTGCCTACATTCGCCCCCACTTTGATGGGACTTGTGTAACGTGTAACAGTGACAATCCTATCAAAGTTATGCAATGCATTTTCACTTACCTGGCTGGCCAGCTGCCACTTGACTTGCCATGTGTAGCTCGGAGTTGATATTGTGCCATACCGGGCATGCTAAACCTCATACCCGAGGTGTCGCAGTTGCGTCTCCATACCTATTGTGTCACAGTGGTGTCTCCATACCCGGAGTGCCGTACTTGGTGTGCTAAACCTCGTACAGAAGGCGTCGCTGTAATATCTCCATACCCGGAGTGCCGTACCTGGCGTGCTAAACCTCATACCCAAGGCGTCGCAGTAATATCTCCATACCCGGAGTGCCGTACCTGGCGTGCTAACCCTCATACCCAAGGCGTCGCAGTAATATCTCCATACCCGGAGTGCCGTACCTGGCGTGCTAAACCTCATACCTAAGGAGTCGCAGTAATATCTCCATACCCGGAGTGCCGTACCTGGGGTGCTAAACCTCATACCTAAGGCGTCGTAGTAATATCTCCATACCCGGAGTGCCGTACCTGGCGTGCTAACCCTCATACCCAAGGCGTCGCAGTAATATCTCCATACCCGGAGTGTCGTACCTGGCGTGCTAAACCTCATACCCAAGGCGTCGCAGTAATATCTTCATACCCGGAGTGCCGTACCTGGCTTGCTAAACCTCATACCCAAGGCGTCGCAGTAATATCTCCATACCCGGAGTGCCGTACCTGGCAAAATTGATCTGATGTCTCCATACCCGGAGTGCCGTAACTGGAAAAATTGATCTGATGTCTCCATACCCGGAGTGTCGTACCCGGCAAAACTAATCAGATATCTCCATACCCGGAGTGCTGTACCCAGCAAAATTGATCTGATGTTAATGTGGGCATAGCCCCCAGAGTGACATACCCAGCTAGACTGATGATGATAATGATGTGGGCCTCGCCCCAGAGTGCCATACCCTGCCAGACTGATGCTGATAAGGATGTGGGTCTCGCCCCAAGAGTGCTATACCCGGCCTGACTGATGTTGATAAGGATGTGGGCCTTGCTCCCAGAGTGATGCTGATGTAGGCCTCGCCCCCAGAATGATATGGGCCTCGTCCCAAACTGATACTGATATGGGCCTCGCCCCTGGGACTCATCCCCGAGACTGAAACTGATATGGGCCTCAACCCCAAACTGATGCAGATGTGGGCCTCGCCACTAAACTGATACTGATGTGGTCCTCGGCCCTGGGACTCATCCCCAAACTGATACTAATGTAGGCCTCGGCCTTGGGACTCATCCCCAAACTGATGCTGATGTGGGCCTCGGCCCTAACTACTACTGATATGGGCCTCGCCCCCAGACTGATACTGATATGGGCCTCACCCCCAACTGATACTGATATAGGCCTTGCCCCCAACTGATACTGATATGGGCCTTGCCCCCAACTGATACTGATATGGGCCTTGCCCCCAACTGATACTGATATGGGCCTCGCCCCCAGCTGATATTGATGTGGGTCTCACCCCCAACTGATACTGATATGGGCCTCGCCCCCAACTGATACTGCTGATATGGGCCTCGTCCCCAACTGATACTGATATGGGCCTCGCCCCCAGACTGATACTGATATGGGCCTCGCCCCTGGACTGATACTGATACGGGCCTCGCCCCCAGATGATACTGATGTGGGTCTCACCCCCAACTTATACTGATATGGGCCTCGCCCCCAAACTGATACTGCTGATATGGGCCTCGCCCATGTGATTCATTCCTGAAGACTGTTGACATTGTACTGTTGCTGCTTCTGGTTGGCTTGCATTCGACGCTTTCTTTTTTTTCTCCTTTGAAACCTTTTTATTACAAAACAGAACAAACATAAAAAGGATGCAAATATGTTACGTGTATGCATGCATGCAAGATTGAGTTTCATATCCCGTTGGGTTAGGTCTTTTGCCGGTACTCTTGGTGGCTGCTCGGTCTTTTGACAAGTCTGCCCTCTTCCCTAACCCAACGGGAATCTATGATGGCTTTTATAAACATAGAGGGTGTTAACATGATGTATGTATGTATGTATGTATGAGGTGTATGAGATTCTTGTAACATATAGAACATACTAAATCAATTAAAATTTTCAAACAAATCGGCCCATTATCATTTTAGAAGCTTTTGGGCTAATTGTCATAGGAGTGACCCGTCCCAGTTTAAATGGCCCAACGAGTTCATATCTCATGGCAAGGAGTCCAACTAAATCCAAATGGTAATGTTCTGAACACAAGCACAAAATGGCCCATCGATATTTAAAAGCCTTTGTCCCAATCGTCATAAGATACCTTAAATGGCCCAACAAGCCCATACCTCATGACAAAAGGTCCGAATGGATCCAAATGATAATGTTACCAAACATAAGCATACAAAGGTAATTTTTGTAGAGTGGCCCATCAACATTTCAGAAGCTTTTGGTCTAATTCTCATATGATACGAACTCGTCCTAGTTTAAATGGCCCAACTGATGGAGTTTCTATAGGTCCCAAGATCAAAACTCAAGCATGAATCATAAGCGAATACAACGACGGAAGTGCGGAATACTTACATCGAGCGGTTGAGAGACGAGGAGGCCACGAAGACGCCAAAAACTGCTCACTGCCTCACTGCATTGTGCGCCCACGGCTGCAGATTTGGCTTCTATTTTGTGCCATTTTGAACAAGAAAAACGAGCTCCAAGCTTCATCAAAACGTTCCTTGCTCATGGGTATACTTCCCTTATCACCTTGGCATGATCCCGGAGTGTGCTAGCACTCTTGTTTTGCCACAAAACACACTTGCTTCCCTCCATTTTCTTTTATTTTGTTCGGCAGTTCACTGCTTCACAAAACCAGAAATGGCGTGAGAGAAGAGAGGAAGAAGAAGAGGAGAGAGAGGAGGGAAAGTGGAGAGTTGTGTGTATACGGTTTTTGTGTTATTAAAGTGTATCAAATACACATGAAATGAAAAGCAATTTCATTTCAAACACATTTGGCTTTTAATTCCCAACCACACACATCACCTTTTTAAAATCCATTAAATAGCCTCACCTACTTACATTGAGAATATAGACAATGTATCATCCCATAAAGGTGACTAGATACATCCATCAACTAGTCGTGTCAAGTAATGAGACTTCGCGATGTGATTTGCGGGTCCCACTCGTTTCAAAATACGAATGTGTCCGCAAACACTTTCGGGCTCAATTTCGCTAATTCTGAATTAACGAATTTCCGTCACGACGAGAACTAAATAATTACGCCTAGCGAAATCACTATTCACGTCGCTAACGAATTAATTCTAAATTAATTCGCTCGCCCGAATTAAAATCTAATTTTAATTCCGCGTCGAAATCTAATTTCGTTTAATATATCAAATATATTAATTCCTCGAT
Source organism: Zanthoxylum bungeanum (assembly GCA_019454045.1). Classification (NCBI taxonomy): domain Eukaryota; kingdom Viridiplantae; phylum Streptophyta; class Magnoliopsida; order Sapindales; family Rutaceae; genus Zanthoxylum; species Zanthoxylum bungeanum. The sequence goes on from SKCR01049755.1 coordinate 59,302, forward strand.
TAATTCCAAATCAATGTTTCTCTCTCTTCAATTGATATTTTATCCTAGATAAAGTGTCTCCGAAATTAATCCCAGATTAATTCTCTCTCTCATCATATTAATCCCAGATTAATATAAGTGCGAGTCATACGTCATCGGTGAATCTTGGGAAGCGACCCATGAGATCCCCGGATATGTTGGCAGTAAATACGGTCGTCGGTGTATCCGAATCACGTACGTACCAAGTACTACGTTCTACCGATTTACGAGACAAGGTCGACTCCTAGCAAACCACCAAGTCTTCCCAATTCTCCGGACATATTCTTATAAGAATATTAAGATCTGTATCAATCGTAGTATACCATTGTATTGTGCATATCGGCCCAGTATCGGATAGTCACGTGCTAGGCCTGGGGCTGGATAAGTGTCTGCCCCGTACGAAGC
>SKCR01049756.1:0-55156 GCA_019454045.1 Zanthoxylum bungeanum
AATCCATTTCAGATTCATGAAATTTTGTCATAATAGGGAGTCGATACCTTGTATCACTTCCTCATATGTAGTCAGTTGGTATACCTCTAAAGATAGAAATCTTTTCGAGGTGAGATCAGAAACCCATACCCTAGGTTATTTTCTGACTCTCTCCGACTTACGCGGTTCTTGTGTATTCGAAGGTTACCGGTAATAGTTCCATCCTTGATGAACTATTTATGTTCCATTAGGAATCGGTGCCTTGAATAATATTACTCTGATTTTCATCGAGTTTTACTATCCTCCCACTTACCACTACATATAGGTATTCCTCTCACGAAAACCGCATGGTGAGCAACAATTAAATTGTTCTCTTGTGAGTTGTATAAGTACTATACTTTGGTATCCCTAGGATAACCTACAATTGGCACTTATACAATTTGGGTTTTAGTTTCGTATCATCCAAACATATGCCTAGCATTCTCAAATGATCAGGAATGTGAAACTCGGTTTCTTTCCCGTTCATATCTAATATGAAATCTGTCAAAAAGATTTTTATGGAACCTTATTCTAAATAAGTTATTGCACTATTAATGCTTATCCATTGAAGGAAATGGTAGCTCAGAGCGACTCATGATTAACCTTATCATGTCCAACAAAATTCGGTTACTCAGTTCGGACACACTGTCAAATTGACGTGTTCCGGGAGGAGTCATCTTTGAAAGAATACTATACTCATTCATGTATATTAGAAACTTATTGCTTAAGTGTTTTCCATGACGGTTTAACCGTGATGGTTTGATACTTTAGCCGATCTGTTTGTCTATTTCATGTCGAAACTCTAAAATTTTCCGATTTGTGTTTCAAAAGAAACACATAACCATAACGCGATGCCACATCCGTAAAGGTCATGAAATATTCATATCCACATCTAGCCTAGCTAGACATGGGCCCACTTGCTTCACTATGAACTAGGGCTAACAGATCAGTGGCATTTACACTTTTACAAAGTAAATAGTATTTTAGGCACTTTGCCCAATAAACTAGATTCGTAGACTTTATTTGATTTGAATCAAATCAGTCCTTGTACCCACTCTTCAAAAGTATGGATATACGATTCTTGTTTTAGTTGTGTCCCTGACAACAATGCCACAAATTAGTTTCTTCTGATCAAATCAGTTTGAGCTATTTGTTTGTCATATTATATGTTTGAGATATATTTATATTCAAAATATAAATATTGTTATTCACATCTAATGTGTTTATCTCAATATCATTTTTATATAATAAAACACTTTAGTGTTCTAGAATATAAAGGTTCACCCGCAGCGGGTTAAACACTGATATAGAGATAATGTTTCTAGTCAAACTAGTTACATTATAACAGTTTCCTAATTTAAGTACACACCCGAAGGTAGTTCCTAAACTTAGGTACTTGTGGTTAAAACAGCGACTTTCGTCCCGTTTCCAATCCGCAGATTAAATCTCAATTTAGGTCAGTATCCTGCTCAAAGCAGATTCTGAACATCAGTATATATTTATGTACCACACTAAGTATTTAAAATCTAATTTTAATAATAGTATTGAACATAATTATGACAAACATATTTGAAGTCAGAGCCTTGCTCGTTCTTCAATTCCTTCATGTATGCTTTGTTCAAATGGCAGTCACGCTTCCGCGATCCCGTTTGCCACATTTAGGCAGACATTTTGGGATATGTCATTTATCTTCCCAGAAGATTATAATGATTTTGCCTTTGCCAGTTTCAACACTCCAGGCCTTTGGCCAAGCCTTGGACTTCTAGAATATCAAAGTATGGTGCGCCTTGCGCTACTTGCCTTATTGTAAACTTTGACTTTGTCTCATTGAGAATAGTCATTAACACTCCAAGAGTTTAGTATTGCAATTTTAGTACTTCTAAAATCTAAATATAGATTTATGAAGGTCCTTCAATTTCAGTATCATACTTTAAGGATCTAATCCTTAGTTCTGATTCAGAAATTAAGGAGTCTACTGCGACAAGCTTAATGGATTAAGCACTTAAGTTGTCATCACATGAATCTTCCAAAGATTATGCTCTACTATTTACTTAACTTCGGGCTTAGGCCTAATTTATTATTTTATCAAATAAAGTAACTTATTAGTTTCCAGGACCATCCTGAAATATATTCCCAATTTTGAAAATTAAACCATTTAAATACATTTTCCCTAGGATTATGTCTTAAATGTCAATCTTTCACTTTTATCTTGATTTTAATAGTCCAACTATTTAATCAACGATTTAGGTACTATTTATTATAATGATTACAATAGTCCAACTATTTAATCAACTATAATTTTAATAGATTAAAATCAATTATATTGATTACTATAATCCAATTATAAAATCAACTATAAATGAATAGTTTGAATATAGTCCAACTATTTAATAAAACAACAATTTAAATATTAGTCCAACTAACATTTAATTTATATGATTAATGATATTTGTTTGAGTGCGTATGGAAAGTAATTAAACGAGTATTGCAAATTCAATTCTTGCCTCCCACTATTTTTCGGCGAGCCTCTAACCCTCTGTCGAGTACTCGGGAAACCGTGTTTCCCAGTGGGTTAGGATCCCGTTAAATATCACACAATCTTGAATTTGGCCAACAAAATTTATGATGATTAACTAGGTAGATCTCTAAGATCGATTGGATCCAATCCAATTCCTAGATCCGGTAGGGGGACATCCAAGTCTGAAACATATATCTTATATATGCCAATACATCCAATGTATTACCTAACCTTTTTCCTATGAATCAACTAAGCCTTGGCTTTGGCACAACAAACTTAGTGATCCCAGTTAAGCGCGACCCATTGATGAAAAGCTTCGTAATCAATGTCGATGGACAAGAAGTGGTCTTGACTTTGGCCAACAAACCATAACTTGGACAAAACACTGATATAGAACAAAGCTCTCGTGATTCAAACACATCCTCGACGGAAAAAAGCCTTGACTTTGGCCAACAAGCCAATGCCAGTCTCAGATATTAAGTATGAATCACTCAATGGAAGGAAAGACGCTTAATATTGTTTGAGGGTTTTTTGCGTGCAAATTGGCAACAAATTTATTATCTTTGTTAAGGTCTCATCATCATACATCCTTAAACATGCATTCTAAACACGTAATAAAGCGCATATGAATAAAATAATAATGATATGCGGATGGATACTTTACACATTGATCCTAGATAAAATCTCTCCCTTTCTCTCTCCCGCTAGCACATGTATTTACTTCTACCCGTTACACTACACTTCTAAAGAAACCTCATTTACATTGAGGGGAATATGTGAGAAGAGAATACAAAGAATATGAAGGTGATAAGGCTGGACACGCAGGTCCAATTAATAAATCAAATTTATTACAACAATTTCTAAAATTATCCCACCCAACTAATATCCATCCGATATACATTATTCATGCATCGCAACCATGTATTCACACAAGCATGTTATCAATCAATCTAATCAAATTAATTAATCTGATATTTAGTGATCATCCAATGTTCAAACAACGATTTGATTTTGTTCGAGTCAAACTCGTTTTGCGAATAAGTACATAAAGTACAAATTCTAGAATTAAATTAAACTACATAATTAAATCCAATTTAACATGTATTTAATTCTAATTCGTTATTTAATTCCAAATTAAATATTACACTTTATTTAACGAACCTATACGACTTAAATTCCAAATTTAATCGTTACGGGTCTCAAAGCCCGATTAACGTCTAACGTCAATTTAATTATAGCCCAATGGGCTTTTAATTAATTTCTTAAGGCGTGGACTTTTGGTCAAGTCGGGTCAAACCGAATAACCAAAATCCAATTCGGGAGTTACCCCATAAGCCCAGAAATCAATTTAGGCCCATTAGGCCCAATTAAACTTTAAAGGTCCATTAGTCGCATTTGGGCTTTATGAGGGCGGTTTTGGGCCCAATTGGATCCAACCAATTTTGCCTAAACCCAACTTTGTACAACAAAGCCCAATAAGCCCATTTACAACATAACAAGCTCAAATCCAATTTTAAGGCCCAATTAATTAAATACAAAAAATCCAATTTCACATTTAATTAACCTAAAGTGTATATCATGATTAATCACCCAAATTAACATTTCTAAAACATCAATTTATACAATTGATCATGCTCATTTCCATTATCACATGTCTAACACATTTTGATTAAAATCAAACACATTTCATGTTATTCAAAGTCTCGACCAAAGGGGATTATTTTGTCCAAATCAAATTCAATCAAATTAAATTCAATTCAACATTAATTCAATATCCCCAAATTATTTCCAACTCATCCAATGAATCAAAAAACAAAATCACCAAGACATTTAGAGCTCTAATACTTTTGGCCAAGCTAAGTATTTTGGGGGAAAATTGTTCCAAACCATTTTCTTGAAATTGATCAAATCAAACTTCAATTAAACATGTTATAAGCATACTCAAACATCCAATTAATTCAAATCATGCACAAAAACATTTTACCCAAATTTTAAGCCCTAAATTCGTTTCATGCTTTTAACAACGCTCTGATACCATTGTTGGAGTTCTACGGTCCCAAATATCGAATCAAAAGCATATAAACATGTGTGAATAACAATGACGAAGTTGCGGAATACTTACATCGATCGGTTGAGTGACGCGGTAGGCAACAAAAATCAACTTTTTTGCCTTCAAGGACTGCTCGGCAGTTCACTGTCACAACTCACTGGTTTCGGCCATTTGAGCTCCTTCGTCAAGCTCCAAGCTTCGTCAAACGATTCCCGGCTCATGGGTCGTCTTCCCTATCACCTTCACATGTCTTCGTAGTGTGCTAGCACTCCCGATTTTACCATAAAATCGCGACTCTTACTTCTCATTTCTTCCTTGGTTCACGACAGTGGGCTGCCAAAACAGAGGAGAAATTTTGCCCCAAGGGCGTGAGAGAGAGAGATGAGAGAAAGTGAGAGTTGTTTTTGGTTGGCTTCAAATTTGTGTATCTAATACCCAAATTTGAATTTCAAATTCATTTAGCATGAATTTGGCTTTCAAAAAGTCAAGCCATAAATGGCTCCAACCACCTCCATCAACTCACATCAATCCATCAATCATGAATAGTGACTTGCGTCAATCACTCAAAGTGAAAGACATCCATTACTTGATTGACGAATGATGTGACGCTAGTTGCGACTAGAGATTTGACGAATGATTTACTTGCGTGCCGCACTCGAATTCGAAATGCGAATGCGCTCGCAAATAATCTCGCGCTCGGGTTCGCTAATTCCAAATTAACAAATTTTCCGTTGCGTTGTAATTAAATCTAATTTAATTAAATAATCATGTCTAGCATAATTACTATTCACGTCGCTAACGAATTAATTCTAAATTAATTTGTTCGCCCGAATTAAAATCTAATTTTAATTCCGCGTCGAAATCTAATTTCGTTTAATATATCGAATATATTAATTTAACCGATTAATTCCAAATTAATCGTTATCTCTCTTTAATTGGTATTTTATCTCAGATAAAATATCTCCGCAATTAATCACAGATTAATTTTCTCTCTCTTTTAATTAATCCCAGATTAATTCAGAGTGCGAGTCATACGTCATCGGTGAATCTTTGGGAAGTGACCCATGAGATCCCCGGATATGTTGGCAGTAAATTCGGTCGTCAGACTATCCAAACACGTAAGTACCAATTACTACGTTTATACCGATTTACAAGACAAAGTTAGCCTCTAGCAAAGCGCCATGCCTACCCAATTCTCCGGAAATATCCTTACAGGAATAAAGGATCTATATCAGACGTAGTATACGTAGTATTGTGCATGTCGATCCCATATCGGATGATCACGTGTTAGGCCTGAGGTTGGAATTGTGTCTGCCCCGTATGAAGCACATGTCGGATGTCTGGTGACTAGTCTCTATAATCTGATAAACCTGACCTTGTCTTTTTATCCCGATAGCTGCAATATTTAAGAGAACCAGTCCCGTATCCTACGTGACCATAATCTCCATATGACTGGAGTGATACTTCCGTCTTGACATCACACCCAACACACTACGATTCTCAATATACCCAGAATTGGCGTACACATAACCTGTTAAAGCCATGGATGACCGCAACCAAAGTATATTGATTGTCGCAAGTATTAGCGGTGCAAGTCTCAGGTTGAGACCAAATACACCTACCCTGATTTCAGACTTCCATAGACACATAGTCATACTACTAATGGAATTCCGAGGGGGTCTATCCAGAGCGAAGCTGTTTCCCGTACCATCGGTAAAACACAACCTCCTATTACACTTGCATGAGTATCCTATACCCAAATATATGAGAACTATGTCGTTATGACCTCATAACGCGCACAAGTACAATACTAGTCTTTTACGTATTTATCGATATCCGATCTCGATAATACTCTGACTAGGGATATTTAATGATTTATCGTTCGTGGATTGATACTGTCTCATATCATTCTCAATCCAGGAACAAATCACAAGGACCTCCTATCATTTATACATCTAGGTGATCTAATCACAAATGATAAGAGTGCAATCTCCTTTGTCACATAGTTAATTTGTACAACAACACCATGATCTGTACAAATAGTGACGCTATGGGTCATAATTGTCCAACAAACACAACATGCTTATGTATTAGGTCAAAGATGTTCATGTTGGACATGTAACAATTAATTATAGTTTGGAACTCTAGATTAAAGCTTAGAGCTATGACTACAATTCTAGAATCACTTGAACACATTTGAGTGACCTAGAATTGTTTATAAGATATTTCTTATTAGGATTTTATTTTGGGTTGTAATTTGATTCAAAGAAACACATATATATATTTAGAATTTATATATGTTTATTTTATAATATGTGTTGTAGTTGATTTTGAAATTAAAATTATTTTGGGTGATTTTAAAGTGTTATAAAAGGTTTTTGTTTTTAGAAAAAAAAAAAGAGTTGATGTGCTACTCTCGGCCAAATTGGCCGAGAGCAAGGCGTTGTAACGCCACGCATGCTGCACTTCCACTCCGTAAGCAGCATGCCTAGACCCCGAGAATTTTATTTATATCCGATTTTTATCCCGAGTGAATTTTCCGGATCCAGATTTATTTCTGGTTTTCCCTAAACACTTGAAAAATAAAATATTCTATTTTATTAATTTTAAAAATACACCAATGCTAGATATCTACGGGTTAGACCCACTTCCGCTGCGCGGGACACCGATCTGACCCTAGGGGTTCCACAACTGTCCCAATAATTACACTCTAGAATGGCAACCAAGTCATCAAAGGACCAAAAGTGTGCTTGTTAACCATCAACAAACTTACTTTAATTATCATACATGCATGTATCCTTCATTCAAGCTTCCAAACTTCTCAACACAAGATAAAGAGAGTAGAAAATATGTGAACATCATATGTTAAAGCTAAGAATAATAGAAATATTTTTTTATCTAAAGAAAAGATGAAATTACTTAATAATCTTCAAGTTTTCTTTGATTTTCTTGTTAGCACTTCTCTCTTTTCTCTCAACTTTTCTTTTGTGTATTTTTGGAGGCTTAACCTAATAGAAGCAAATAAAAAATAAAACCCTTATATATGCTAGGGTTGTGGCCGAATTTTGCAAGAAAATAAGAAAAATATATTTTCCAAATTTTCAAAAAAAAATAAAGAAAATCAAATCCAATTTGATAACCTTTTCTTTAAATGTAAAAGTAAAATATTTACACTTTAATCATTTCCAAATTTAAATATCAACTTAGATATTTTATAGTTCAATTACTTTAATTATTCAATAATTAAATAATTAAATAATTACTTAAATATAAATATCTAAATATATGTATTATATTTACTTTAAATAATCCAAATACATATATTAATGATATATGTTAAATATCTTATTTGAAAATTAATTAATCTGTATTTAATTAAATCATATATTAAAAACAAATACACATTAATTAAGAAATGACCAAAATGCCCCTTATGCATGTATTTTTCGTTTAACCGTTAAACGATTCGAATTAACTTATTTAATCCGATAAAATATTATGAATAATCTGTATTATTCATAACGCATTGCACAAGTACTCTACGAGTACACTTCATATTGTTGAACTATCTAAGTTTATGTTTATCCATTACAGAATCAAATTTCGTGTCCATAATTCACCCACTCGTAAATTATGACGAACACGGATAATCTCGCTAAACTATGCAAGTCGGGGTCATTGCATACGTATAATCCCTTCATCACAGGCTATCAATATTATACCGGAGATATAGATAAGAACGTCAAATCCCTAAGGTATAATATAGTCGACTTTCAAATTTACGATCTCTAAATAACACTCGGAACTCGCTTCCAAAGTATATCATGGCCATGGATTTACTAGATCGCAAATACGTACATGATACCTATGCCATGTACACAAGACTGACAGATTCTATCTAATACTCACAGGATATCATGAGCATAGATCCACACCCAACGAGAAAGCAGATGTCTGATCTAAATAGATCGGTGATGTGACTGCCATCAAAGTGTGGAGAATGTCTCATATATCTACAGTGGTATCACAAGTTGAAGGATCACTATGCTACTCGACTCAAGAAGATTTCTATTGACGTTGGTGTACCATCTATTAGGAAAATTTAGTGAGTCGTTCAATGTTTATCAAATAAACACCTACATGTCTATACGAGTCTCCCAATACTCATGGTTCATTGGGATAAACCATCAGACCAAGTCCCAATATACGACATGTACTGGTCTCAATAGAATTTACTAACCGATCCGTGTTAGTAAATCTTGACCAGGAATTTTATTTGAGAATATACAACTTATAATGACACTTCCCAATGTCAATTACAAACTAAATCATGGGGTCTTTGTCTAATATATACATATCACTAAACCAGATTTAGTTTCAATATAATCGTAATTAGATCGAATACGTATATAAAAACAAGAGGTGCAACCATTAATATGTAATATTATGGAAAAATGAATTGTTCATATTCATAAATCAGACATAAATACGATCCGAATTGGCTCTCCGAACACCACCCTAACAATTCCTCCCACTTACTCTAGTGTCAATCCATGGTATCACATACACATCTAAATGTGTATCACATACGCATGGCCTTCAAGAGCTCACTTAGCACTCAAGAGGTAGTCAATAATAAGTAAGTACGCTATAACATATTGAGTTTGTCCAACAACCAATCGTTTCCCTTAGCCAGCATCATTCATATTTTGTAGAAACTAAGTTCTACATCAATATGACTCAGATGCGACATCAATATTATGCTACAGTTACTGAGCTGTTGAGTTTGTCCAACAACCAATCGTTTCCCTTAGCCAGCATCATTCATATTTTGTAGAAACTAAGTTCTACATCAATATGACTCAGATGCGACATCAATATTATGCTACAGTTACTGAGCTGTCTAAGTATTTACGGATCAAATCTATAATACTATGCAGACAAACGCAAGCACAATATCAAAACTTCTAATCTTAAATGTCACTATGCAACTTCATAAGTCAATACTTCATAAGTTACAACTAATTCCACTCACACAGTATAATCATCTGTGACACTCACACTGCATCTTTTCTGACTCTTTATGATGAAGATCATCTAACATCATAATTAGACTAAAAAATAATCTGACCTTAGTGATTGTGGACTATATTCTCCATGAATAAGAAACTTGTTCTTAATATCTCAAAGATAACAAAGAACATATTTCAAGACACATCCTATGGTCTACAACGTATCAAAATACATCATAATAATTACGATTAAATTAATATATTTAATCACACATAGTATATTACTCATTATGCCATCATCCTATGATGCATAAGATTGACTAGACATTTTAATCAATTTCTCTTTTGATAAATGAATCATCCTTTACGAAAGATGGATACTATATATAAGAGACACTCTAACTATCATACAAATAGTCTTGCTATGTCCTTTATTAGATCATATCTAATGCACGATTAATGAGAGTATCTTACAAGTCTCTTAGTTTTATATCATATATAAAACTTTATATCAAATATAACATATACCGCTCTCACTGCCTTCACGGGGAAAAGAATACTTAGATAAATATTTTACCTCATAAACATCTCATTATTACATTAATAATGATAATGTCGTTAGGATATATAACACTAGAAATAAATTTATACGCTCCCACTAACCCTACTATCACATATGTATTCTCTATGCTTTGATAAAATCAGACAATCTGACTTATATCAAAATTAGAGAACACATATTTCCGGAGAGCTCATCTGAGTCTACAATAGACTCTATAAGCTAGTATTCCAGACTGTGATCTTAGTAGAATACAAACTCTAGGGCCATTCTAGATTGAATACTTCAAAAAAAGAAATCACAATGGATCTTTTATCCGAAGAAACCATTCAGAAATGCCACTTTGTATTCTTTAGCCAAAATGTACAGTTTAATATTAACATTAACCAACACATCTTTAATTGTTCAATTAGTGTGACTATAGACAAGTATCTTTATAATCTATAATAGATTACTAATATAATTTTTCTCATTGTCATACTATAAAGGTCAAACCTTTAATAAGCTCACTTTGTTTTGCTGCGCAAAACATTTGTACATTTTATGAACGATTCATAATGAAAGCTCAATCAAGTTTCAAACTTGATCCCAGTAAGCTATGAACGATTTTAGATCTATGGTTTAATGTTAACTTCTGGAATCAATATTAAATATCGCTCTCACTATAAGTTATAGGATAATTTTCTTCGATAAGAAAACAACAGAACCATTAAGTATCAAATACTTCGCAAATGATTCTAACATCATATTGGACTTATATGGAAGATATCTAAGGGTATTTTTATCTTATTAATTATGTAGTTCCATTTATAGTTTATCACTCTCACATTTGACTTCAATAAGTCAAGTCTTCTCTAGAATCGTCAACATCTGATATTACACACCAAGTAATAAAATAATTTTATTAGTCGGGATCATAGAAAATATATTATATGAAATAGAATAAAATATTCTATTAAATAGAATAAATGATAAACTTTTACTTGTACCTCATAGGCGTAAGTAATTTCAATTATATAACCATTATACAAAAGAAATATTCAAATTTCAAACTTTTCAAGATTCGAATTTTCTACTTATACATATCATATACGTAACTGTAGAAACTAATGGAACCTTAATTAAAAGGATGAATTAGTATTACTGGAGCATATCCCCAAGAGTATTGAAACTAATTCGGTAACACTCAATATCAAACGAATCAAATCGTATAAGATTTGATTCCTCCCACTAACCAATTCCATCACGATAGAATCGTAGAAGAATAATATTGAGTAAGAATCATATTCATTGAATAACCTTAGAACTAATTGCCATAAATTCATATATTTGATCATTTCAAACATCTTTGAACAATTCAAAGACTCACGATGAATTTTAAAGATACAGTTTTCAAAACTTCAGATCGAATATCTTTGAACCAGTCAAAATATTCTATCCACGTTTCCTTAGAAACATGTAACTAATTAACGACAATACATTGACTAAGTTACGAAGTAAAGAAAACTACCTTAAATAATTTACAATTCATTAAACTACATACATCTAATGTATCAGTTTAATAAATTTTATGGTCCAATGACAATCATTGGTTAAATGAGATTTAATCACATCCTGAATACAATATTCATTAAATGAATAAGGATATGTCATGTGATCTCGTATCAGACCATCACCATACTGAATAAACATATAATGCTTAAGTGATAAAATCTCATAAAACATTGTTCCAAGTTATTTACTTAACTGAATATTTTTCTTAATGTTTATCTCTTATCAATGACACTACTAGTCGTATTCAAATATGTAACAACTGTTTATAAAGAACAAGTAACTATCCAATAGTTGCAAGTTCTGATATCAAATATCAAAAGAATCATTAAATAATATTTTAAATAACTAGACGAGAGATCTGGTATCCAATATCTATAGTTGTCGTGTTGTGAGAATCGATATTTTCTACACATAATTATACACATATCTTTCTTTAGCTTTATAATTTGCCTTCAACTACTCATAAAAATTACAAATAATGGATTAGCAAATAGTATCAGACACGTGACCTCTAAAGGTTAATAAAGTCAAGAAACGTCATTATCAGATAAACAAATATATAATGAGATTTTCTTAATACTAGTCAAAAATCTCGTGACATGAACTAATTCACGTCAATTCTTACTACACAATAAATTATTATCTCTAGAGAATTATATCCTAAAACGGATATCTATTTAGATTACCTATCATGACTTAGTAACTAAGTCACTAATCATCTTGATTTTTCAAGAAAATCGGAACAACAGTTCCCAGTTGTTTAGACTAATCTAACTATATCCAAGCCTACTCTAATCTAGAACCTATTCTAGAAATCTGCAACCATAAATGTGTTGGGGTTTTAGACAGTATTTCCGGGTAACACAGCGGAGTGTGGGAAAATCAAATTTTCCGATTTCTTTTATTTTTCTTGGGTAATTAAAATAAACTAATTTATTTTAATCACTCAATACCAAAACATATTTTTATCCAAAAATTCAGAATTGTTCAATATTGTCGAAACACCCCTAAACTTTGTATTTTGATCATTTTAGTCCTAATTTGTCAAATACATAATTAGGTGATTTCAAATCACTACCAAAATGATTTATATATGTCATACATGTCAAAATACATCAAGCAACCGAAAATACCATATTTTCCAAATTTCCGAAATGTCCTCATAGTTTCAAGTTTGATCATTTTAATCCAATCTTCTCAAAAGAAGCTTAGATGATATCCAATCAAACCCAAATTGATTTCTATATCTTATATACATCAAAATACAACATATATATGAAAAAGCCCCAATTTTGGTTTACGCTAGAAATCCTAATTCCAATACGTTAATCTAATCTCTACAACACCAAACAAGTCTCACCACTTTGAAATAACTCAAGAATAATTCTAGGTCATCATTGAGTGGCCTAACAACTCTAGAATGGCAACCAAGTCATATAATGACTAAAAGAGAGCTTAATAACACTTTATAAGCTTTCTTTGATAATATACATGCTAACATCTTTCATTTAAGCATCCAACATCAATATTACAACAACTAAAAGAGTAGAGAAATAACCAAACATCACATGTAGTAGCTTGGAACCCTAGAAATATTTTTCTAGTTAAAAAGAATTGAAAAAACTTATCAAACATTAAGTTTTCTTCAATCTTTTATTTTTCCTTCACTTTTTCTCTCAACTTTCTTTTTGTAATATTTTTGGATGCTTATCCTCTCAAGTGAGCAAATGAAAAATGAAACCCTTATATACCTATGGTTGGTCGAAAATGGGGTAATTTTGGAAGTTAAAAATTTGGAAATTTTTAATCAATATTAAAGAAGCCAAATTCAATTTTGCTACATTTTTCCAAAAATTAAATAACAAGTGCACCAATAAGATCAAGACATATATAGCCATAATAATAATGAAGATAAATATATTTAATTATTCAAAATTATTTAACAATTAAATAATTAGATAATTACTTAATACAAATATCTAAAAGCATGTATCATATTTACTTTAAATATTTCATAATACATATATTTGTTACATGTGTCAAATACTTTATTTGACAATTAATTAATGTGTATTTAATAAAATCAAATATTTAATCCAAATACACATTAATTATCAAATGGCAGAATAACTGTTTAAGCATGTATATTTTCAACTGACCGTTAAACGGTTTATAAATAATCAATGTTATTTATAAAAATTGTCATAGTGCTCTACGAGTATATTTCATTAGTGAGACTCTCTATACTCAGGTATATCCGTCACGAAATCCAATTTCGTGTCCATAATCTACCCACCCGTAAATTATGACGACCACGAATAAACTCGTTGAATCATACAGGTCGAGGTCATCGCATACGTATAATCCCTCCGTAACAGATATCTGGATTATCTCAAAGATATAGATATAAACCTCAAATATCCATAGGTATAATCTCGTCGACGTATCTATTAGCAATCTCTTAATAACACTTAGAACTCACTTCTATAGTGTACCACGAGCCCATGGATTTAACAGATTACTAATCCCAAAATGAATACCTATGCTCTGTACACAGAACTGACGGACCCTATCTTGATACACATAGGATATCTTGAGGATCAGTCCACACTCAATGAACAGACGAAGGTCTGACCTAAATAAGTCGGTGACGTGACTGCCATCAAAGTGTGAATGATACCTCATATATCCACAGTGATATCTCAAGTCAAAAAATCATTGTGCTACTCAACCCGAGAAGATTCTTATTGATGTTAGTGTACCATATATTAAGAATCTTCAGTGAAATGTTAAGTGTTTATCCAATATAAACACCTATATGTCTATACGAGTCTCCCGAGACTCATGGTTCATTGAGAAATCATTGGATCCAATATTCCAATATATGACATATACCAGTCTATGTGGGTTTACTTACTGACCAAGCAATTATAAACCTTGACTAGGAACAATTTAAAAATGATACTGTTATGATACAATTCAATATCAGTTGCGACGCTTTTGCAACTGTATCATAAATAATCATTCTAAGGTCATTTACATCTTTACCATATAATAAAATAAGAAGTTATATTATAGAGACTGTTTATTTTATTCAAAATAAAATATTTATACAAGTATTTACAAGGAAATACAAGAGAAATTGACGCTCAGAGTACCAACCCTAACAAAGTGAAGTCAGAATATATATATATATATATATATATATATATATATATATATATAATATATATATATATATATATAATATATATATATATAATATGCATGCAATGGATTAAAAGTTTAATTCTATCTACATAATAGAATAAGGAAAAACATAAGAGGTAATTTTCATAATATTACACACTGCCTTAGTTATGGATTTTTTTAACCCAACAGTGCCTCCTACTATTTAACGTAATAGCGTAATCCCCAACGGAAAACGAGAATTCAATAATTAAATCAAATTTCATAATGAGAAGTGGACCCCATGAATATATTTCGACTCACAGCTTTGGCACGTTCTCGGCTGTGTATATTCACAGGTAGACAACTCATTGTCAATCACACTCACCGTGACTTATGATTTTGGTCATGACCATTTTTCGTTGTGATAACTTTGGCACGTTCATATGATGCGTATCAAGGCTTCACTTTTCGATGAAAAACTCAGGCTACTGATGTAATCTTGACAGCTTTGGCACGTTCAGGATTTCCATTTTCACTTAAATTTATCTCTTATCATATAAGCTCTACAGGAGCAAATGAACTACCATCAGCCATAATTGCACAGTTTTGGCACGATACATCTATAACATCAGGAAATCATTCGCATCCGTACTGACAAGACAGACCAAGAAATAAGTTTTCCTAATACTAGACACTTTAATGCCTTATTAAGTAGTGATTTTCGTATTATCAAATAATCCGAAATTAATTTCACATGCATGTGGAAATAATTAAATTGGATTAAATATCATATATCAAGCATGAAAAATATAATGGATGTAGGATCAGACTCTTTCTGATACCACTTTGTTGGGGTGAGGTGTAGTAGAAGGCGCGGTTCGGGCGAAATCGTAACTTTAAAATTTTTAAACTTACCGAATAAATTATTCAATATCCCATATGAATAATTCATTCATATTTCACCTAAACATTTTATATCCGATAACATATAATGACATAAATAATTTAGAAAATATCACGATCTTTTACTAAAATATTTTTCCTTAAAATAGCATAAAACGTATTTTTGGTCGAACCGACCAACCAATACACATGGAGGATGCCCAGGTCAGCCCCAATAGTACTTGGGCAGTTCATGGGCTGCCCGAAAAGTGACTAATTCATTGTTTAGACAGCCGTCACCTGGTAAGCTCGAAACTCACCCGTTAATACCGTTTTCGCCGTTTTCGTATATTTTCAATCCGAAACCATTTCCGGAAATTATTATAATGCCCAATACACATACAATATATTTAAATACCATATTTTTCATCAACAAATTTCCAGAATTTCCAGATTTGATATGGATGTAAAAATATTCATTTTTCATGCTTTAAATCCAATTTTCTCAACATTAACCATGTTAATATTAACACCAATCAAAGCCACCACCAATGAAGAACTCAAGAAAAATTCTAGGTATTACAAGAGTGGTCATAACACTGTAGAATGGCAACCAAGTCATCAAATGACCAAAAGCGTGCTTATTAACCATTAACAAGCTTACTTTAATTATCATACATGCATGTATCCTTCATTCAAGCTTCCAAACTTCTCAACACAAAATGAAGAGAGTAGAAAAACATATGAACATCATATGTTAAAGCTAAGAACAATAGAAATATTTTTCTATCTAAAGAAAAGATGAAATTACTTACTAATCTTCAAGTTTTCTTTATTTTCTTCTTAGCACTTCTCTTTTTTCTCTCAACTTTTCTTTGGTGTATTTTTGGAGGCTTAACCTAATGGAAGTAAATGAAAAATAAAACCATTATATATGCTAGGGTTCTAGCCAAATTTTGCAAGAAAAAAAGAAAAATATATTTTCCAATTTTTCAAACAAAATAAAGAAATCAAATCCAATTTGATAGCCTTTTCTTTAAATGTAAAAGTCAAAAATTTACATCATAATCATTTCCAAATTTAAATATCAACTTAGATATTTTATATTTCAATTACTTTAATTATTTAATAATTAAATAAATAAATCATTACTTAAATATAAATATACAAGTATATGTATTATATTTACTTTAAATCATCCAAATACATATATTAATGATATATGCCAAATATCTCATTTGATAATTAATTAATGTGTATTTAATAAAATCATATATTACAAATAAGTACACATTAATTAGGAAATGATTGAAATGCCCCTTATGCATGTATTTTTCGTTTAACTGTTAAACGATTCGAATTAACTTATTTAATCCGATAAAGTATTATGAATACTCTATATTATTCATAACGCATTGTCCAAGTCCTCTACAAGTACACTTCATATTGTGGGACTCTCTAAGTTTAGGTTTATCCGTCACAGAATCAAATTTCGTGTCCATAATTCACCCACTCGTAAATTATGACGAGCACAGATAATCTCGCTAAACTATGCAAGTCGAGGTCATTGCATACGTATAATCCATTTGTCACATGCTATCAATATTATACCGGGGATATAGATAAGAACGTCAAATTCCTAAGGTATTATATAGTCGACTTTCAAATTTACGATATCTAAATAACACTCGGAACTTGCTTCCAAAGTATATCATGGCCATGGATTTACTAGATCTCAAATACGTACATGATATCTATGCCTTGTACACATGACTGACAGATTCTATCTGATACTCACAGGATATCATGAACATGGGTCCACACTTAACGAGCAAGCGGATGTCTGATCTAAATAGACCGGTGATGTGACTACCATCAAAATATGGAGGATGTCTCATATATCCACAATGGTATCATAAGTCGAAGGACCACTATGCTACTCGACTCGAGAAGATTCCTTTTGACATTGGTGTACAATCTATTAGGAAAACTTCGGTGAGTCATTCAGTGTTTATCAAATAATACCTACATGTCTATACGAGTCTCCCAATACTCATGGTTCATTGGGATAAACCATAAGACCAAATCCTGATATACGACATGTACTAGTCTCAGTGAAATTTACTAACCGACCCGACCGTGTTAGTAAATCTTGACCAGGATCTTTATTTGAGAATATACAACTTATAGTGACACTTCCCAATGTCAATTACAAACTATGTTGTAACTGCGCACTACGATGTAAATCTTGGGATCTTTATCTAATATATACATATCACTAAACCAGATTTAGTTTCAATCTAATCGTAATTAGATCAAATATGTATATAAAAACAAGAGGTGCAACCATTAATATGTAATATTATGGAAAAAGAAATTATTCATATTCATGAATCAGACATAAATACGATCCAAATTGGCGCTACGAGCACCAACTCTAACACCATGTGCAAATGTAGAAAGATTTCACTATAGTGGAAAGAATTTTATAACTTCTCTCTAAACACAATGAGTGAACAATCTCACACTCTCTTAGAATATAAGAACTAAAACTCTCTCACAAACTCTTAAGAGGAAACACTATTTTTCTCTCTTAGATTACAGAGGATTTGGTTGAGAATAGAATGAAGAAAATAATGAAATGAAGCCTCTATTTATAGGCATGATATTCACTGTGCAAATAGTGAATTTTAATTTTTTTTCATTATTTTCTTTTTATTCATGTGGGATCCACCCTCAAAATTAATATATATTTTTAATAATAATTAAATGCACATTTCAGTGCTTTTTGACTTAAGTTCCGAAAGATGCTTAACAATTCTCCCATTTGGAAACTTGATTGAGAACCAATTAGTTTTCACACCATTCTTTCTACTTTGCCATCTTCTGCTAAGCCACAAGAGGATCTACACCATACAAACTTATCTATATTGATAGACTTGGTCATTACCTCTAAAAGGTTCTCATTCGTGTGTACCTTCAATAAGTCCACACTGTCTTCTTCCACTACTTCACGAATAAAGTGGTATTGTACCCATATATGCTTTGTTCTTGAATGAAAGGCTGGATTCTTTGCAATATATAAAGCACTCTGACTGTCACAAAATAATGGAATCTTCTTTTTTCGTGCCAGTGATCCTCCAATAAACTTTGAAACCAAATAGCTTCCTAACAAGCTTGTGTAGCTTCCATGTATTCAGCTTCTGTTGTAGACCAAGCCACAACACTCTGTAACTTGAATACCCAGCTCACAGCTCCTTCTGCAAGTATAAACACATAACGTGTAGTGAATTTTCTTTTGTCAATATCTCCTATAAAATCTGAATCCACGTAGCCCTTGACAACTAATTTTGATCCTCCATAACATATTGTAACATCTGAGATTCTTTTGATATATATATAAAGATCCTCTTAACATCATTTCAATGCTCTCTACCAAGATTCGCCATAAAACGACTAACTGCTCCCACTGCTTATGCAATGTCTGGTATTGTACAAATCATGGCGTACATTAACCTTCCCACTGCTGATGTATATGGTATTCAAGATATCTCCTTCCTCTCAGCTTCATCGCTAGGACACATAAATGTGATAACTTGAAATTAATAGGAAGTGGGGTAGAAATTGGCTTACAATCTTCCATATCGAACCGCCGTAATATTTTCCTCAAGTAATTTTTTCTGAGAAAGCCAATTCTTCATGTTATTTCTGTCTCGGTATATTTGCATCCTTATAATCTTGTTTGCTGGTCTCAAATCCTTCATGTCAAACTCCCTAGCTAACTGTGCCTTTAATCTTTGGACTCGATCTTTGTTAGGGTCTACTACCAATATGTTGTCCACATACAATAAGAAAATAATAGTCATTATTTCCAAAACTCTTGTAATTTGTACAATTTGAACTGAGTCTGTTGTACTCAAGGAAAATAATAAAGGAATCAAATATCTTATACCAACATCTCGGCCCTGTTTGAGACCATTTAGATATTTTTTTAACCTGCAAACCAAGTTTTCCTTACATATTTCAGCAAAACCTTCTGGTTGGAGCATATAAATTTCTTTTTTAAGTTCTACATGAAGAAACTATTCCAGATATAGGTCAAAAATAGCATACATAGTTAGAACTACTCTGACTATTGTAAGTCGAACCACCTGAGAAAATATCTTGTTGAAATCTATCTTTTCTTTATGAGCATATCATTTTACCACCAATCGTGCATAGTACCGCTCCACTTGGTCATTGCTATATCGCTTGATCTTGTAGACCCATGTATTACCAATGGTTTTTCTTCCACGTGGTAATGATACTAGATCCTATGTATTGTTTTTGTGCAAAACTTCTACTTCTTCTTGCATTGCTGCCATCCACAAAGATGAATTTACACCATTTGTAGCTTCATGGAAAGTCGATGGCTCTCCATCATCTGCTAGAAGACAGTATGTAATGTTACTTTCTGTAACATACTCTGAGTGCCAACCTGAAGGTCTTCTCTCTTAAGTTGATCGATGAATTTCAGAAGCTTCAAACTTGATTGGTTCTGGTACCTCGTGCTCTGGTGCTACTTTAGAAGAGTCTGAATTTTCTTATTTTGGATTATTTTCCACCAGTATTGTTATAGACTATGTACTTTCTTTTAAAGTGTTATCATTTCCTTCTTTATGAAGTTGATATTCTGCAAATATCACATCCCTGCTGATGATGATCTTGTGGATAGTGGGATCCCACAAGCGATACCCCTTTACTTTATCAGCATAACCCAAGAAAATATATTTTATAGATTTTGGATCTAGCTTTATTTTTTCTTGAGCATTGTATATCACGTATACATGAAAACCAAAAATATGATGAAATGAGTAATCAGCTGGCTTTCCGCTCCACATCTCCATGAGTGTCTTTAAATCATTTACTGTTGATGGAGATTCATTTACAATATAACATGCTATATGAACTACTTCTGCCCCAAAAGTACTTTGGTAGACTAGCCGTTCTAAGTATAATTCTTACTCTTTTCAGTAGCGTTTTATTCATCATTTCTGCCACACCATTTTGTTGAGAAGTGTATGGTGTAGTAGTTTTCCTTTTGATGTCTTCTCGCTGATAATATGCATTAGAATCCTTGGTGCAATATTCGCCTCCATTATATGTCCTTACACACTTGATTCTCCTTCCAGTTTCTACTTCAATTTGTGCTTTGAAGTTTTTGAAAACTGACATTATATCTGACTTGTTTTTGATCGAGTACACCCAACATCTTCTTAAAAAGTCATCAATAAATGATATAAAATATTTTTCTTTCTCCAGAGATTGAACCAGTGCTTCCAAAACATCTGAGTCAATTCTAAAATGGTTTTACTCTAAGCACTTGACTTGCTGAGTTTTAATCTATTTTGCTCACTTATAACACAATATTCACAAAACGATATACTAACCGCATTCAAGCCTGGGAGTAGCTTTTGATTGACAAGAATCTTCATTCTCTATTTTGACATGTGGCATAGTTTCTTATGCCACAACATAAAAGCTTCCTCTTCAAAATCCAGTGATGCCACCAATGTTGTTGCTTTCTGAATTGAGCCTCCCAAGAGCATATATAAGTTTGTTGAGATTTTTTTAGCTTTCATGACTGTAAGTGTTCATTTCACCATTTTTAATACCTCATTTTCAACAACGGTCTTGTATCCGAGGTCATCTAACTGTTCAATTGACATAAGATTTTTCTTCATTCCCACAATATGTCGAACATCTTGTACAATGCGGATAGTACTATCGTACATATTTATTTTAATGGCTATAATCCTAATAATTTTCAAGGCACGATCATTGCCTAGAAAAATCGATCCTCCATAGACATGTTCATAATGACAGAACCATTCTCTTCTAGAGATTATGTGCAATGTTGCTCCATAATCAACCAACCATGCATCACTTAGCTATTTTCTACTATCATTGGACATCATTGCTACTTCACTGTAAAGTGCGGCACCTTCTTCAGAAGTACTTGCAACACATCCATGAGATTTTATTGCAACATGAGCTTTTTCTACACATTTCTTCAAATTCTAACAATCTTTCTTGACGTGCTCTTTCTTGCCATAATTGTAGCATTTAACATTCTTCTTACTTTTTGATTTCGATATACCATGATTTTGACTCTCACTTGAACCACGTTTTGTTGATCTCCCTCTTGTCATCGACAATGTTTCTGCTTATTGTGAACTAAATGATATGTCATCCTTATTTTTGTGTCTAGACTCATCTTCCAGAGCAGCAGCTGCAACTTCGTCAAAGACTAGATTACCAGTGACAACATTACTTGTCAAGTTGATGATAAGTTGATCATAAGAATCAAGTAGACTTTGAATTAAAATCTCCGCACTTTCATTTGTAGATATACTATAATCCAACACAGTGAGTTGGGAAAATAGTGTATTCAAGTTGTCTATCAAGAAGATCTTGTTGTGTAGTGACTTGACCTCGTACAATTTGGTAAGTTCATCACAAATATTTTTTACAGTCTTCTTCTTTGTAACACTGGATAACACAGAATCAGCTAAGGCTAAAAACAAGTTGCCCATAGCGTTGTTATCCATATCCTTCCATTTTTCATCAGGCATTCCATCTGGTCTCTCTCCAATTGCCGCTAAGCAATTTTCTTTTTCCAAGATTACTTTAATTTTAAATTTCCATAGGGAAAAGTTGCCTTTGTTGGACTTCCAAATTTCGAACTTTCCTATCATGTTTCTTATGATAATCAGCTTCTCACTTGAACCGGCTTTTACTATTTCATTGTGAATAATAATGTATATGATATCGTATAGTGAATAATATTAAATATATGAATAGTATCGTATATATAAATAGTGTCATATACGTGAATAATACTATACCGTATATGTGAACAGTCTTTGTGAAAAGTAACTGATAAGTGCGGTTTATACCCACTTATTCATGCATTCTTAGCTTACTATTTTGTTAGGTTCCGTATCATTTTAATGTATTTTATAGTTTATTTTATGTTTTATTGATAGGAAGCATTGGAGCATTGATCTTGGAGCAAATATACGTGTTTTAGGACCTTACGGACGCAAAGGAAGCACGCGAGAAGGCTAAAATACACATAAAAATCTTTCCCTGAAAAAATATGATGGCATCGCGATGCCCATGCTGTTGGAGAGATAAAAAATCCCGAGAGTTGGGTATTGCGACGCCAAATCCGGCGTTGCGACACCAATTCCGGCGTCGCAACGTTGTGATAGACTTCCAGAATCTTAATAAAGTTGTATTTTACACCCACAATGACTCTATGACTTCCTTATGAATATGGAAGCTCGTCCAAAATCCAAGAGAGGAGAAAAAGACACAAAAAAGACTCTAAACACGTATCTTAGAGAGATCTAAGGAGGAAGATTGAAGAACGATAAGAGGAGACGAAGGTGGTGACGTCTGAAGACGAATAGATTCGATTTGGATTTTATCTTCTAGTTTCTTTCTTCAAATTCTAATGATGTCTAACATGTTCTTGACATTATTTTCATTATTTTTATCTTTAGTCATGAACTAACTCTATTGTTCTAGAGGATGATGTAGCCTATGATTGAACCTATGTATTATTTGTCAATTTAATTGTTATAAAGTTTTGATTCAGTTTATTTATATTTTCTTGTGTTTAATGCTTCTAGTTTATTGGCCACAAATTAAGATGGTGCATGTTTAGAATCTATCACTCGAGATAAAGGATTTTGAATATGATCTAGAGAATATAACCTAGGAGATTTGTAGAGTATGGGAGAACCTATAGTCCATTTGAAGTGTTAACAAAGAATCACAAAGCGTAATGAATTGTTAATTACTAGATTTTTATAGGGATATCGAAGTCGGTAATTGATAATATTTTCACTCGGCACTCGGGAGAGAGAGTTAGAATAATTTAGGATTCTTGACTTATAAACTAAGATATTGAATAATAATTGATTGGCATAGCAAATACATAGGGGATATGTAGGTAAAATCAGACTCTAGAATCTATCTCATTTTGGTCTATCTTCATTAAACGTTGAGATTTCTCGCTTATTTAGTTTTTAGTTTTAAATTTAGATTATTTTAAATTACTTTCTAAATAAAGTTAGGTTTATCAATTATAATACTTAGTCAGAATTTAATTACAATCCTTGTGGGTTTGATACTCTTTACTTATCTTTTACTAAAACTTGACATCGTATATTTGCGATACGATAATCTCGCAACACTAACCCTAAACTTGAAGCGCTGATACAACTGTTAAGGGATCGTGGGCTGAAACTTGCACACAAATAAAGTGAAATTGAGAATAATTGTTAGTTTATGAGGCTTTGTCTACCATATAACAGTAAAATAATAATTAGGAGGTTTAGCCTACTATAAATATTAACAATAAATAAAATAATGAGACACAGATTTAACGTGGTAAAATCTTCAATGTGAGGGAAACATTCACGGGCAAATGTAGAAGGATTTTACTATAGTTGGAAATTTTTTTTACAACTTCTCTCTAAACACAAGGGGTACCCACTTTTGTGGAAGAGTGAGGAGCTAGACCAAAATTGGTGCTCCACACACGGGCGCGCCGCCGCCGTCAGTGCGTTATATTCTTTTTGGAGAAAATAAATTTAAATATTTTAAAATAATAATAATAATAATAAACTGTAACAGTTTTTCCCTTTAATCTTTTGTAACATGTAACAATTTTTCCTTAAATTTTCTATCACGTTTTTTTTTTTTTTTTAAATGTCCAACATTCATAATAATAATTCTTAATTTTTAAAACGTTTGGCCCTTATATCATCAACTTAATGCTTAATGTTTTCAAAAAAAATTATATAATGAGATTGATTTTCTATTTTGGAGATACTGGAAGAAGAACAAAAACGAGGGCAAATAAAAAACGAGAGCAAATTGTTTGTTTCAAACCAAGAGAGACCGAGAGCAAAATAGAAAAGAAACCGAGAGCAAATATTTTTTTCAATTACTTTCAAAGTCGATAACCTCACTGCTGTTTCTACAGATTCCGAGCAATTGTTGTTCTTTTGTTGGGTGTGAGTATTTCAATCGGCCTTCAGTGCTAACCGATTGAGATAGTGTTTATCTGGGCTGTTTTATCCTGGGGACGTCGAAGCCGATTACTGTTAGCACAAATTTCTGGGCAGAGCCGCGAAACTTCTTAAAGAGAGCGACCTAATCCGCGACTCATCCCTGTCCCGATTTTATTTTTCCTGGTGAACGATAATATTATTCTGATTTGTAATCTGTTTCTATAATTTTAGAAGTGGGTAACAGAGCTGGGAGTTTTTTTCGTTTGAAAAAAATCAACCTGCAGCACTGACCATTACCAAGTATTTTGATTACAGGTAATTTTCATGTACTTGTTATAAAAGTTCCCAACTTTATAAATGATTATTATTTTGTACTAAATTGAAATGAGAACCTCTAGACAGGATATACTAGATCACTAGAGGCATTAGACACAATTCTCTGCATTCAATCAAAAAAAAAAATCATAACAAACTGATGAATTTATTAAATTTGTTTTTGGCCATTCAAAACATTTACAGTTACAGTACATGATTGGGACAATCAATTATCTTAAAAAGTAAAATATGTAAGAGGAAAAAAGATCATGCTTGTTATCTGCCTTCAATGACTGTAACAGTGACATTGTTAATAGAACATATCTTTTGGTTCTGTTCAGAAGACTCTGAATCTAAAACACTTTGCCTTTCTGTAAATGCTGGTTGTTTTGGAGATGGAAGATCCTTAATTTCACTATTAAGCATGGATATAACAGTTGACATGCTTGGCCTGTCCTTCAACAATTCTTGCACACACAACAATCCCACATGTATGCATCTTGTGATCTCCAATTCGAAGCCTGATCCCGATATAACTGGATCTACCAAAGTCACTATATCGTTTTCATTCCACAATTTCCAGGCCTGACAATAGAGAAAACATTAGCAAAATTTTATTAACTCTAGAACATTAATTAAACAGAGAAATGAGTTTGGTGGACTTACATAGCCTAGAAGAGTCAACACATACTCCTCATGATAAAAACTTGTGTTTTTTCTTCCGCTAACAATCTCTAATAACAATACTCCAAAACTGAAGACATCTGATTTCTCGGAGAATCGTCCTTCCATTGCATATTCAGGAGACATGTACCCACTGCATTTCATTGTCCATACACATCAAGATCATATGATCTCAAACCATGATTTATGCATATAATTGTATATAGAGGAAGCGCAACAACTACTTACTATGTCCCAACAACCCTTGCAGTGTTGGCTTGATCTTGATTGCCTCCAAAAATCCTTGCCATGCCAAAGTCTGAAATTTTTGGATTTAGCTTTTCATCCAACAAGATGTTACTTGTCTTCAGATCTCTATGTATGATCCGCAGTCTAGAATCCCTATGAAGGTAAAGGAGACCCCGACTAATTCCTTCAATGATGTTGAAGCGTTTTCTCCAATCTAAAAATTCTTGTTTGTGCGAATCTAAATGAATTGTAATTGCAAAGATGAGAAAAAAAATGTGTTAATTCACAGAACATTTTCAAGTGACAGAAACTGGAAACTTAGCTAAGTTTTCAAGTTTGTTTCGCAGTTCATTTGATTAGATGTTAAAAAGAAACTATATAAGTTATAAATAATGAAGAGATTTAGCAAGAACTAACCAAATAGAAATGCATCCAAACTTTTATTGGGCATGTATTCATAAATCAGCATCTTTTCTTCTCCTTCAACGCAGCATCCGAGAAGTCTAACAAGGTTTCGATGCTGTAGTTTAGAAATTACCATAACCTCATTCATAAATTCTTCTACTCCCTGCCCGGATGCTTTAGAAAGTCTTTTCACAGCTATTTCTTGCCCATCTTGTAGCTTTCCCTGTAACATAATCTCAAACCATAACTACATATTATTGTGAAGTGTGAACAGCTAGTTACAATTTAACTAGCATTGAGCAACCATTACCCTGTAAACTGGGCCAAAACCACCCTGCCCCAGTTTATTGCTTAACTGGAAATTGTTAGTTGCAATTGCCAGCTCCTCAAAATTGAATAGGGGTAAATCCTGTAGTTTAGCTGGGCTCATGTTTTCAGAAGCCAAATTTGTGTACGCTTCTCCTAAATCAAGTTGTCGCACTGTGGATTTTTCCTTCGTTTCTGATTTAAAATCACATAATAAGAGATGCATCAATTAGAATCTGCACTTTCCAACAAATCCAATTTCCAATAATCATGAGCAAATTACCTCTACGTTTAGCTATGCATCTCCAAGAAAAAAATGCAAATAATGTCAGGGTAAATATTGTTCCGATGACCACTGGTACTATGATAGTTACTTTCATGTCCTTTTCATCTGCAAATAAGGGGGAAAAAACAATCAAACAAACAAACTAACCTTGTGCTGATTTTTATACAAGAGACATTATTTTAACTCTCAACTTAATACAACAATTTGAATCATAGGATTATAAGAGAACTAATAAGACAGCATTCAACTTACCAAGTTCCGAATGTGCCACACGAATATAAAGATCTGTCCCACCATAGGTGAATTTCTGAATGTCAATTAAGTTGCTACTCCATATCATACAACCAATGCCAACATCATACGCATAAGCTTTACAGGAACAATTGCTCAAGCACTGGTCTCTGCATTTACTTTCGGTGGCAGATGACCTTTCTGCAAAGTCTGGCACCTTCATCATGGGTAGCCTCAAAAACCCATCTCCTTTACCAATTTCACTAGTTTTGTTTATCCTTTCACACTGCAGTGGTATCTTTCTTACACAACCACTAGTCCAGTTTCCACTGTTCCATTCCTCTGTATTCTTAGGCTCAAACCCTCTCAAACAGCTGCAAATTGGTTTCTCCTGTGAATTACAGCTTCCAAATTCTCCACACGTACCATAAACATCACACTCAGTTTTCTGGTTCAAGTAACCAACCTTCCAATCATTCATCTCATCGACCCAATCTCTTTCTTCCAGAATTCCTAGCGAGGTCACAATAAAGTACAAAGAAGCATTTTCAAATGCAAAGGAAAGATAACTTGTTCCTTGCTGGGGATCTACTACAAGATTAAATCCATCCAGATAAACAGAAGTCATATCAGGTACTCCAATAAAGATCCGGCCGTTCCAAGGACCAGTTCGCCAATGTGGACGGCTATCTTTCCAGACAAAAATTTGAGGAATGTTAAGAGGAACAAGGCCAACTGAGAAGCTTCCAATGGATGGATCAGAAGGGCTTTTCCACGACGTCATCTTCAACATCTCACCTGTTCTTAGATCAGTAGTAGATTTCATTCCTGACACGAATGTATCCGTAGGTTCTTGGAAACTCTCCCATATGCTAATTTTATTGATGTTATCTCGCAAGACAAGATTTCCGGAATCTAGAAGCTGAGCGGCAGTATTATTTACTGAATTTGAAACATTTGATGACCAAACAACCTCTTTCTGTCCATTCAGAACTACAAGATTGCCATCCTCATATATTGTAAGAATCCCTGATGAATCATTCAGAGGCTTGTTTCTGTTAGCAACCCATATGACAGCTTTTTCAGATCCTCTGTTATACCAAATTCCAATATAGCGATTGGTAGAATTACCAGGACTAAAAAAACCCAGCTTGAAGATACCGCCATTAGAGACAATCGTTTCAGGATCTCCGATGAAGTGAGAAGATGTGATTGTATCTGTAGCATTGGCGAAAACACAACCAAAACAAGAAGATACTAACACAACAAGGGCTGCTGAAATCAGACTGCCGTTAATCAGTTCCATAACTAGCTGGTTGCTTCCTGTTGACTGACAATGAAGATGAAGTAATAAATTTTACACCATGTAGATTAGCTCGTCAATTCTGAAGTTGACATTGGATTGGGCATCATGACAGCCTATATCTAAACATCCGTGATTTCAAGTTAGAAAAATTTACATTTTAAGATTTTTTTAAGGCATGATTCTATGCAACCATAAGCGCAGCACGTTCCTAGAAAAGAGAAGTCTCCAAAGGGATAGTCAACTCCTAAATCTAAAATAAAACTTACATAAGTTGCCAATTGTTGAAAAGATCGTGGTACATAGTGTGTATAATGAAATTACCTACAAGCACTAGCGACAACAATACTATATTCCCGAGGGGGTGAATTGGGTTATCGCCTATAAATGCGGAATTAAAAATCTTTGCCGATTTTAGCTCTTATTACCAATTAAGCACTTAAGTTAATTTTCTCTATTTCAATAGATAATCTATATGCAAGTTTCTATTCAACACACATAAATATAAATAAACTTGCAATAAGTAAAAGTATAAGGATAAAGAAAACAATACCGAGATTTATAGTGGTTCGGCCAAATGTGCCTACGTCCACTCCCTCAAGCCGCGCTTGAAGATTTTCACTAAAAGCGAGTTTCCGTGGCTGACCCGCAATCAAGAGTTTTAGCGACTAGGTTCACTCCAAACCTTTACAATGAGTTTTCTACGTAGGCGCACTCACAACCTTTACAATTTACCCAAACGATGAGATTTCACAAATCACAAGTGTTTTGTATAAAGAAGATTTAAAAACTCACTTGGATACTCACAATGATAAGGAAGATTGTGTGAGTTGGATATCCAAGTGTTCTAAGCTCACTACTAAATGTATAGAAGGTGTAGTGTGTGAGCATGAGAGTGTTTGATTTATGAAGGTGTGATAACTATCTTGTTTTTGCCTTAGAGAATGTGTATGAAGGTTGTATGTAATCTCTCTAACCTTGGCAAAAAGAATTGGGGTTCATTTCTATAGAAAATGAAAAGCATCCCCAACTGACACTGCTGAGACCGATATGCCGGTCTTTGCTGACCGGTATGCCGATCTCCAACGTTAATATACCCATTGGGAGAATCCGACCGTTAGACAAGTATGGTAACCGGTATGAGGACCGGTATGGTCCGTGCCGGTTCTAGAGAGTGTGTACAATGAAGATCTTGACCGATATGGTCACATGTATGATGACCGGTTTAGGTCATACCGATTCCACTAAGGGAACTAGCCGTTGGGTTTACCAGTATGTGACCAGTATGGAGACCGGTTTGGTTTGTTCCGGTTCCAGTAGCCATGCATTTCATAGGTCCACCGGTATGGGACCGGTAAGGTCCGTGCCGGTTCCAGTAAGTGTGTAAAATAGAGCATCTCACCGCTATGGACACCGGTAAGGGACCAGTATGCCAGTCTATGTACCCAAAATGCAGATATGAAGATTTTAATACATTTTGTACATGAACCTAATGCATCTAAGTGAATGTGCATGTTTCCTATGAGCTTATGCATTTGAATATACAATTCACGTTACAATTAGAGCCCTAAGCTAAGACTTCGCAAGATTATCTTCGATTTGCCGCTAGTCTTCACATTCTCGCTCTTCACCACATTGTGCTTCGACATCTTTTTGTATTGTCTTGTATTTGCACGTCGAAGACTTCGCTCTCGTTGCATCATCAAATCAATTACGCAATTGTGTCGCTAACAATCTCCCCATTTTTGATGATGGCAACCCCTTAAAACTTGTGAGCTTCTAGGAGTCCAAATGTTGATGATTTTTCTCCCCCTAAATATAAGCTCCCCCTCAATGTGTGATTGTCTTCAAAATAGCTCTATAAGACTTAGAAAAACACATTAGTACGTTTACTCCCCTTTAATCCAAGGGTGAGGGTAAAACAAGTCTTAATCTCATTCTAATGATTTCTCCCTTTTTGACATTATCCAAAAGTGGTGAAGAAAAAATTTAAGTTTAAATGAGATACCAATAACATATGTGCATTAAATGATGATACCAAATTTTTTTAAAAAAAATGCACATTTGGCATTTCCCCCTTTTGCCATAAAATGTAAAATTCATGCATAGAGCATTTTTCAAAAGTTAGATTCCAATGAAAACCATTTGAAATATAATATCATTTTAAGTATGATTTCTCCCTAAATTTGATACCAATTAAAATAAATCAGTCCATTTCATGATACCAATTAATAAACAATCATATATACATGCTTTTCATTATACCAATGGAAACTTATGTTAATATACATGCATTTTATTTTCATTCAAATATGTTATATGACAAAAGCATTTTCAATGCAAATCAATCAAGTAATCACATACATGTATTTTATCTTAATAAATTCAATGTGATACCAATCGATATGGAAATGGGTTTAACTTTATGATTAAGGCATTTAATCATATCAAATGAACAATTGATACCAATAGAAGTTTGAATACTTGCCTAATCATTTAAATGCTTCAAAAATATTTATACCAATTTGAAATATGCATACATACACAATTTAGAGGAAACGGTACCAATGTTTCAGTGAATACAGATTTTACCTTTACCGTAGCGAATCCTCATTTCTTTGAGCCTTTGGGATCGATTTCTAATTTCTCTAAGATCATTCCCAAAGCTACTCCTACAAAATTATCAAGTGCACTTTGGTACCCGAACTTTCATGGGTCCATTGAGGTTAATTTTGATTCTTGAGGAATCCATGCATTTTTAATCACATTTTTGTTCATGCATTCAAAAATTTATGTCCATTTTCATTACATGCATGACATGTGATATTTTCATTAATAGCATTTTTAGCATGAGAATCGGATGCCTTAACAAAATAATTTCTCAAAAATCTTCTCTTAATGTAAGACCTATATCCTAATCCTTCTCTTTTAAATGCACATTTTTGGGATCCAATAAGCATATTAAAATTTTTATGTCCCAATGTGAATTTACTAAGTATGGTTTGCAAATCTAGAACCTTAGTGTTTAATAAAATATTTTCATTTAACATAGATTCGCAATCGCATGTTTTTGAGCTAGATGGCATATTGGATATGACATTTTCAAGTTCTAGTTTTTTAACCTTTAAACATGCATTTTCATCATTTAAACATGCTATTTCATTTTCATGTTTGGCCTTTAAGCATATAATCTCATTATCTAAAACATGAAATTTATCCATACAAGATGCATGATCATTTTTAAGTTATGACTGCTCATTTTTAACCAATTTTAATTTCTTCTTAAGCATATTGCACAACTCATTTAAGCCATTAAATGAATCAAGTAAATCATTATAGTCTTGAGAGTTGTGTACCTCTTCTTCTTCACTTTCAAAGAATAAATCCTCATCCTCGATAGCTATGAATGCTATTGATTTGTCTTTGACTTGGACCTCTTCCTCCTCGGATGAGCTTGAGTCGCTATCGCTCCAAGTTGAAGTAGCTTTCATTGCCTTTTTCTTGGATTTTCCTTTCATTTTCTCAATTGACAATTGGTAGTTATATGACTCGGTTTGTTGCATTTATAGCAAATAATTTTCTTGTTCTTTCGCGGCCATTTTTCTTCTTTCTTTTCATCCGTCTTTGATTTTCCTTTAAGCTTTGCGGATTTGAGGAGCTTTTTGACCTTGTTGGTTATTATTGCCAATTCATCATCACTATCCTCTTTTTCACTTAGCTCGAATCATATCTTTTTCTTACTTCAAGGCACGATTATTCCTTGTTCTCTTCTCATCTTCTCCTTTTGATCTATCTTGATCTCCAATTCATACTCAATCAATTTTTCGACCAAATCATCCATCTTCAAAGGTGTTCATGTCGTTTGCTTCTCTAATGGAGGAGGTGTAGCTGTAGCTTTAAATTCCTTTGGGAGCGATCTTAGAATTTTCTTCACTTGATCGGATGGCCCAATGACTTTTCCCAAAGCTCCCAAGTGGTTTATGATGATTGTGAACCTTGAAATCATACGATCAATTTCCCCGGATTCCATCTTGAAATTATTCAATTCGCACATAAACCAGTTGATCTTGGATTTTTTCACTTGACTTGTGCCCTCGTTGACCATTTCCAAAGACTTTCATAAATCATATGCACTTCCACATTCCGGAAGCTTGCTTACTTGATCCAGATCAATGGCACATAGAAGGGTTGAGTGCCTTAGCATTTTGTGAGGCTTGTTTTAAATCCTCATCATTCCATTCTAGAGTAGGCTTCGGAATGTCAACACCATTGTTATCCTTCTTCGTTGGCACTTTTGCACCCCGTGTAATTGCCAAATAGGATTGCGGATCAACGGCAAGAAGATAATTTAACATCCTCATTTTCCAATATTGTAATCCGTTCCGGTGTAAAACGGAGGTCTAGTTGTTGAAAATCCATCGGCAAGATTTGATGAGTTGCTTGTAGAAGCCATGATAATTCTCGGACGGTTAAGTCTTGTAGAGAATACCTCGCTCTGATACCAACTGAAATTACCTACAAGCACTAGCGACAACAATATTATATTCCCAATAGGGGGTGAATTTGGTTATCGCCTATAAATGCGGAATTAAAAATCTTTGCTGATTTTAGCTCTTATTACCAATTAAGCACTTAAGTTAATTTTCTCTATTTCAATAGATAACCTATATACAAGTTTTCTATTCAACACACATAAATATAAATAAACTTGCAATAAGTAAAAGTATTAAGGATAGAGAAAATAACACCGAGATTTATAGTGGTTCAGCCAAACATGCCTACGTCCGCTCCCTCAAGCCGCACTTGAAGATTTCCACTAAAAGTGAGTTTCTGTGGCTCATCCGCAATCAAGAGTTTTAGCGACTAGGTTCACTCCAAACCTTTACAATGAGTTTTCTACGTAGGCGCACTCACAACCTTTACAATTTACCCAAACTATGGGATTTCACAAATCACAAGTGTTTTGTATAAAGAAGATTTAAAAACACACATGGATACTCACAATGATAAGAAAGATTGTGTGAGTTAGATATCCAAGTGTTCTAAGCTCACAACTAAATGTATAGAAGGTGTAGTGTGTGAGCATGAGAGTGTTTGATTTATGAAGGTGTGATAACTCTCTTGTTTTTGCCTTAGAGAATAAGTATGAAGGTTGTATGTAATCTCTCTAACCTTGGCAAAAAGAATTGGGGTTCATTTATATATAAAATGAAAAACATCCCCAACTGACACTGCTGAGACCGGTATGCCGGTCTCTGTTGACCGGTTATGTCGGTCTCCAACGTTAATATAGCCGTTGGGAGAATCCGACCGTTAGACTGGTATGTTAACCGGTATGAGGACCGGTATGGTCCGTGCCGGTTCTAGAGAGTGTTTACAATGAAGAGCTTGACCGGTATGGTCACCGGTTTAGGTCATACTGGTTCACTAAAGGAACTAGCCGTTGGGCTTACCGGTATGTGATCGGTATGGAGACCGGTTTGGTTTGTGCCGGTTCCAGTAGCCATGCATTTCATAGGTCTACCGGTATGGTGACCGGTAAGGTCCGTGCCGGTTCCAGTGAGTGTGCAAAACAGAGCATCTCACCGGTATGGACACCGGTAAGGGACCGGTATGCCGATCTCTGTACCAAAAATGAAGATATGAAGATTTTAATGCATTTTGTACATGAACCTAATGCATCTAAGTGAATGTACATGTTTCCTATGAGCTTAGGCATTTGAATATACAATTCACGTTACAATTAGAGCCATAAGCTAAGACTTCACAAGATTATCTTCGATTTGCCGCTAGTCTTCACATTCTCGCTCTTCACCACATTGTGCTTCGACATCTTTTTGTATTGTCTTGTATTTACGCGTCGAAGACTTCGCTCTCGTTGCATCATCAAAATCAATTACGCGATTGTGTCGCTAACATATAAGGCTCCCGTAATAAGTAGGATTTAGAAAAATTTTCAATGTACATTATTTTTCACAAAGATGTTGTAGGTGTTAACTTGCTTTGTAAGGGTCATCTGAATATATTCATGAAGACTGTAACTAAGTCATGGGAAAGAGTTACAACGAAATTTTGTTCAATACTAATTTAAGGAATAATTTGACAAAATTAAAAACATCTTAATAAATATAATTGTAGAAGCTTCTTTGAAGCTGCATGCATAACCGAAGGAAACAGCAGATGAAAAATGTAATCAACAGATAATCGGAAATTACATTTCAATGAATCAGCCACTAGAGAATACAGAACAATCAATTAGAGAAGCTGACTTTGAAATCCTTGAACACTACTCTATAGCCAGTAGTAGGCCCATTTTTTTTTTTCATTTTCTTTCCTATAATTACGGAACCATATTCTATAAAAGTAAACGGCAAGTTGGCAATTTGCAAGATTGTAGGTTGTTTATTTATCTTTGTTAATATAAATATTAAATTAATTGTAAAATCAAATAGAGGGTAGAAAAAAATCCCTCTAATAATTAATAGTAGGTTAATTTTATAATATCATATGATTCACTGCTGTTGGAGATTTTATTAGTTGATGGACTTTGATTATCTACATTTATATAAATGCTTTACGCAAACATTTATCATTCACAATTGATATGGATGCAACTGGATCAATCTATTTATTCTGTTGGCCTTTCAAAAACTTTTACAATTGAAATACAAATTTGAGCAACACAATGCTTTGAAGTATCCACACTTGTTATGAAACATATAGAGATATTAAAGAAAAGAGTATAAAACAGGAATTTATCTTAAATCTTGTATGCTATCTGGCATCAATGACGGTAACAGTAACATTGTTAATAGAACATTTCTGTAGGAACTCTGAGGATTCTGTATTTAATGCACTATGTCTTTCTGTGAATGCAGGTTGCTTTGGAGCTGGAAGATCAACAATTTCACTATTAAGCATTGATATAACAGTTGACATGCTTGGCCTATCCTTCACAAATTCCTGCACACACAAAAATCCCACATGTATGCATCTTATTATCTCCAATTCCAAGCCTGATTTGGATATCACAGGATCTATTAAGGTCACAATGTTGTCTTCATTCCACAATTTCCATGCCTGCAGAGCAAAAAAAAAAAAAAAAAAAAAGAAAGAAAAAGGTATGAAATGCCTGGTATAAAAATGTTAAATATATTTTTGGTAGACTTACATAGCTTAGAAGGTTCAAATGATCCATATCCTGGTAAAAACTTGTGTTTCTTCGAGCACTAACAACCTCTAACAGTAATACTCCAAAACTAAAGACATCAGATTTCTCGGAGAATTGCCCTTGCATCGCATATTCAGGAGACATATAACCACTGCATTTTATAACCCATATACATCAAAATATTGTGAGCTCATACCAAAATTTATAATAATGTTGAATTAAGACAAAGCACAAGTACTTACTATGTCCCAACAACCCTGATAGTGTTGGCTTGGTCTTGATTACCTCCAAAAATCCTTGCCATGCCAAAATCTGAAATTTTGGGATTCAATTCTTCATCCAATAGAATGTTACTTGCCTTGAGGTCTCTATGTATGATCCGCAATCTAGAATCTCTGTGAAGATATAGGAGACCGCGACTAATGCCTTCAATGATATTGAAGCGTGTTCTCCAATCTAGTAGTTCTTGCTTGAGTGGATCTAAATGAATTGTAAGAGAAAGGATTGCATTGTTCAAATCTATTATCAGATGTCGATCAAAGGAAAAGCTGATAACATGAACTAACCAAAGAGAAATGAATCCAAGCTTTTATTTGGCATAAATTCATAAATCAGCATCTTTTCTTCTCTTTGAATACAGCAACCGACGAGCTTAACAAGGTTTCGATGTTGGAGTTTAGAAATTACCACCACCTCATTCATAAATTCTTTTAGCCCTTGCCCGGATGATTTGGAAAGTCTTTTCACTGCTATTTCTTGTCCATCTTGCAATTTCCCCTATAAAAGAATATCAAATCAATAACT
Organism: Zanthoxylum bungeanum; assembly: GCA_019454045.1. NCBI lineage: Eukaryota > Viridiplantae > Streptophyta > Magnoliopsida > Sapindales > Rutaceae > Zanthoxylum > Zanthoxylum bungeanum. The sequence goes on from SKCR01049756.1 coordinate 36,566, forward strand.
ATGTATCATATTTCGCAGCTAGCAAATTTATAATGAACAATCATTACCTTGTAAACAGGGCCAAATCCACCCTGCCCAAGCTTATTGGTTGAATTGAAGTTATTAGTTGCAGTGGCCAACTCTTCAAAATTAAATACCCGTAGATCCTGGAATTCAACTTGGCCCATGTCAAGGGGAGAAAGCTTTCCAAGTGATTCCCCATTACCAGATTCTAACACTCTAATTTTCACCTTCAATGCTGATTTGATACCAGATTCAGATATGTATTCAAATTTCATGTTTCATAATTATACTAGTTTATAAGTAAATTACCTTTACGTTTTCCCATCCACTTCCATATAAAAAATGCACAGATTGCAATTGCAACCGTTCCTATAACCACTGGTACTATGATAACTACTTTAAGATCCTTTTTATCTGCAGATAGAAACTGAGAATAAATATATTTATCTAGCTCATATTAGATCCTAAAGGATTCAAAATTGATTAAAACAGCATTCAACATACCAAGTTCAGAATCTGCCAAACGAATGTAAAGACTAATCCCTCCGCTGGAGAATCTCTGCATGTCAGTTAAGTTTCCTCTCCATGTCATACAACCGATGCCAGCATCATATGCATAAGCTATGCAGGAGCAATTATTCAAGCACCGTTTTCGGCATTCATTTTCAAGGACAGTTGACATTTCTGCAAAAGCTGGCACCTTCATCAATTCAAGCTTCGAAAATCCATCATGTTTTCCGATTTCACCATTTGTGCTTATCCTTTCACACTGCAGTGGTTGCTTTCTAACACAACCGCTATTCCAGTTTCCTCCACTCCATTCCTTCACATTCTTTGGTTCAAAACCTCCCAAACAGCTGCATATTGGTTTCGTATTTGAATTACATCTTCCAAATATCCCACACTTTCCGTAAACATCACACTCAGTTTCTGGAAATGAAGCACTAACCTGCCAATTCCTTTTCCCATCAACCAGATTTAATTTCACAAGTTCCCCTTGTGACTTCAAGACAACGTATGAGAAAGGGTCGTTTACAAATGGTGAAATGAGATCATTTCTTCCATCTTCGCTATCTATGACAAAATTAAGTCCATCGCCATTAGCCGAATTCATGTTAGGTGATCCAATAAAGATCCGGCCATTCCATGGACCGCTTCGCCAACGCGGACGATTATCATTCCAAATGAAAACTTCAGGAATGTTTAAATGATCAATCCCAAATGAGAAGCTTCCAATGGATGGATCAAAAGGGCTTTTCCGTGATGTCAGCTGCACTTTCTTACCTGTTCTTACATCATTAATAAGTTTCATCCTTGTCAAGAACGTATCCGTAGGTTCTTGGAAACTTTCCCATATGCTTATTCTGCGGCTGCTATCATTTAAAACGAGATTCCCCGAATCTAAAAGCTGAGCGGCTGTATTAGTTTCTGAATTTGCAACATTTGATGACCAAATAACCTCTTTCTGTCCATTCAGAATTACAAGATTGCCATCCTCAGATATGGTGACAATCCCAGATGAATCGTTGAGAGGCTTGTTTCTGTTAGCTTCCCAAATGACTCTTCCAGGTGCATCACTGTACCAAATTCCAACATAGCGATTGGCAGAATCGCCAGGGCTAAAAAAACCAAATCTGAAGATACTGCCATTGGAGATTATTGTTTCAGGATCTCTTATGAAATGAGAAGATGTTATGGTATCAATGGCAGTGCCAAAATCTGAACAAAAGCAAGACAGTAGAACAAAAAGAGCTACTGAAATTCTGCTGCTGATAAGTTCCATAACTTAGTTAATTGCTTCTTCTTGATGATATGAGACTCAAATCTCTAGCTTGATTTGTTGACTTCTTCAGATGGCAAAATGATTTATCTGTTTCCGTTCCGGGTTTCAGTAGGGTAACTTTAATTAAATTAAGTTGGTAAATGTCTCCATTGTTGAATTGAAAAAAGTTTCAGATTGAAGATCATGAAGTGATGAAAATTCAATAGGCTTAGCTGTTTAATATCTAATTATGTACTCAATTAACGTTTTAAGTGGGCCTTTGATTAAATAATTGTCAGATTTCAAAAACCATGCATTGACTATCGGACAACATGATTTGTAACTCACGCTATTTTGAAAACCGGTCAGTCGGTCGGATCGGACCAAGTAGTAAATAAAAAAAAAATCAAAATCGGTTAAATTTAATAAAAATCAATCAAAATTGGTGAACCGGATTTGACCGATTCAATTTTTTAAAATTTTAAAATCAAAAATTAAAATTTAATATTTTTTATAATTTTTATAATTTTTAATTAAATAAACTATTTATGATGTATGTCGGTTCTATTATTTTTATCGAAAAATTCAAGGAAGGAGGACGTTAAGGAATTAATTAAAAAAAATACTCGACGGTTCTTCTCTCCTTGCAATCTATATTATTAAATATACTAGCAGATAACCCGTGCGATACGTAGCCCGTCTTAATAAAGACAAATATGATATGATATATATATCAAATGTAAAAAAAAAATATAATAATAACTGATATCGTACCTTAATTATAGTCCTTAAGATTTACCTTATTTACATGTATAATCTCTTAATATCCCGAAGGTTATATCGAGTTTCGTTGTTGGTTCATATATAATAGTGAGAAAACTTGGATGAAGATTTATGTACGGGTACGACGGACATAATTGTCAGGCTAATTTTACCTTACTCCATGGGCTTTTATCCCTTTACAAATATAATGATTAATTTCTAAATTAGAAACACGAACGTAAAGAATCAAAATGTTAGGAGTCCGTTTGTACCTTAAGGATATTATAGACATTTAATTGATATTGTAAGTTATGTGATGTTAATTTAATGTCAACCACAAATCCCAAAATCACAATTAGAATAAATAATTCTAACAATTTCAATTTGTAAAACACTTCTAAACCTATGATCTTAATATATAATAAAACAAATTAAGAGGGATTTTACCAATTATGGAAAATCAAGTTCAGTTCGAGCTATCGAGTATGATACCTATTGATTTTATCCTCTAACGTAAAGTATGCACACTTTTTCCTTTCCTTGTTTCGCATCTATCTCTACACCTGAAAGCCATGTGACTGATTTCACTTTTGTTTCAACTTTCAAATGCCTAAAATGCCTAAATCATCTAATATCACTTCCTTAAGTTCATAAATTAAAAATTAATTAAATCCAATAGTACATTATGCTAAATTCACAAATGATTGCAACTTAATAAGCTTCAAATCATCCGACATCAAATTTTCTATTGGATATTATTAATGGTGGTTTTCACCCCTAAAAAGTCAAAAGCCTCAAGAGGGGTATAATGGGGTTTGCACTTGACGGGTGGTCCGAGGTCCTTGCAAAGGATGAAGTCAAGCAGAAAAGCCTGGACCCGAGGTGTAGAAGGTCAACCCAAGGGTTGAGTTGAGATACCAATGTGTGAAGGGCGACCCTACCTGATAAGAAATATCAAAATCGACTCAACACATCAGACCTGGTCAAGGAAATGAGAGGAAAATAGACCAAGCATAGTGAGTCTCGGCACACCGACCCGACATGAAAGTGGATACAATGAAGGATGTTATTTATTCCGATGAACCGACTCGAGGATGTTGGTCGGGGTTGTAACATTGTGTTATATGAATAGGTGATGTAAGCCCTACATGGGGACTTGCACATTCCAAAGATGTCTGACATGACCAGAGTAGGTCATCAGCTTATCTTCTAGCACACACTATCACATGAGAGTTGATAGGTTACAGGCTGGCTTTATGAGGTATCGTATGGCAGTGGTCATAAGTGGCATGGTTTAATGAGATGTTAGGTGGCAGAGCTACTTTCGGTAGAGAAGTTGGGGCAGAGAGCCTTCGCATTAATGGTGGATTCACGTGGCTGACGTCATGAGATTGGTGTAACAGTAGAATTTGCCCTAATATATAAAGGGATCGAGAATTCATTGTATGGGGTTAGCTAAATCTATTTCACACATAATTTGTAAAAGAGAGAGAAAAGCTTAAGTGTAAGAGTGAGCTTGTAAGAGGTCGGTCAGATGAGCTCGAGAGATAGGCAGGTCGGTCATACCTGACCAGTTGAGGGAAGATAGTTCGATGAGTAAGTTTACCGGATTTATCCCGGGAATGAAAATTAATCGTCAACAGTTGGCACTGTCTGTTGGAAACAATAACAAAATCAGCAAATAGGTTGAGACGATGGCAGGAGACATGAACCATAGATCTTCAAAGGCTTCGACAACAGAGTGAATGGAAAAAATGGAATAAACCATGCAAAATGAAATGGGAGATGCTCGAAAAGAGGGAGAATCAACTCAGGTCTTCATGAAGGCCATGATGGAAAAGCTAGAAAAGTTGGAAAAGATGACATGAGGAGCATGCCACAGTCAAATGAGAGAAGAGATATCAAGAGTAAATGGGGTTGCCGGAGCAGGAATGAGATGGTAAAAATGGGAAGAGGAGTGCTCATAAAGTGAGATATGTAGTCATCGACGAGGCTGTACCAAAGGGGGAGTTGTGGGGAGAAGAGGAAGGCAGACAAACTCCGAAATCCTCTAGCCACAACCCGTGTTTCACAGAGAGCAACATGGAATGACGCCAAAGAGACGGGTATGAAGTTTCTCGTTACGAAAGATATTATGCTCAAGGTGGAAGGCGCGAGAATACCCGTGGACGTAAGCATAACAACTCCGAGAACCATATGATGAGTTGGTTTCGAAAGAGATGAAGAAGTGGGAGGAAAGTATAAAAGACCGATCAAAAGGTGACCAAAATATGGGGACAACTTCCCATTTCACGAAGGAAATTATGGCGATGGAATTTCCAAGGAAATTCACCATGTCATTCATGGATATTTACAAAGGCAGCTCGGACCCCAAGTCTCATATTGGGAAGTTTATTTTGTTGATGGAAATTCAAGGAATGGTCAGAGAGGCCATCTACAAGATTTTCCCTTTGACCTTGGGCGGGTCAGCTAGCCTGTGGTTCAGGAACTTGAACCCGGGGAGTGTCAGCAACTTTGAGCAGTTGTGGAGATCCTTTGTGCAACATTTCAAAGTGACGTGTGTATAGAGGAAGATGATGGGTTCGTTGAGGTTGATGAATCAAGGAGACGACGATTCTTTGAAAATCTTTATCGATAAGTATCACGGCCTGATTTTAGAGGTCGGGGCATATGAGTCCCTGGAGGCCTTGGAAAGTTTTAAATGGGCTTTCAAGGTTGGGAGGTTATGGTCCCACCTGAAGATCTAGGAGATACCAGAGTATGCCATGATTTTGGAGTAGACAAGGAAGTTTATGTTAATAGTGGAAGATGAAAAGATAGCTTAGGGAGGAGAAGCTTGGGCGGCGAGAGTAGTTAGGCTGGAAAACTAACGTGATATGAATAAGGATCAAATAAGGGCAGCCCCGAGGCAGAAAGAGTTTATGTCGATGCCTCAAAATAATCAAGAACATGAAATAATGCCGTCTACCCAGGTCAACCACATCGCCGAAGGGATATACACCCTCTGAACAGACCTCTAGTCCAGATAGTTCACAAGGTCCAAGATAAAAGTCTATTGACTCATCTCGACCCAAGGAAGTTTCTGAATGAGAAAAGACACAACAAAGCTTTTTACATGCACCATAATGCAATGGGACACACCATGGAATGATGTAGAGACCTACGGGAGAAGGTGGAAAACTTGATAAATAAGTGATATTTGAATGACTGCATAGACCGAACGGCTACGTAAGCCAACCAGCGTTGATAGTGATAGTCATCAGGACAGGCACTTATCGCTTGGAGTAGCTAGACAGTACTCGACTTAAGAGGCCTAGAATTGACGAGGTGATTGAGGGGATATTTTTAATAGAGTTTCTTTTAAAATGACCCTCAAAGAGTTGTAAGATGGGGGCGGTAATCCCTTGAATATGAATAAGGCTTTCCATTTCTTAATAAAAACTTGTTCTCTTATGCCTGTTTATTATTTGGATGGGAAATGCATGCTTAGTATTCTTATGAATGCTCGTGATCGGAATACATGAAGGGGTGAATTGCATATGGGAAAAACGCGAACCCTCGTATGGCATACCAATCCCTAGTGTCATTATCAAACCCCCTGACCGGTGCAAACACACGCGTATAACGCAAGCGCACGTATTGTTCAGTAGTATAAAAATATCGATCCCACGATGACTTAATTCCTACTGTTGTTATTAATTATTGAATCTATTTATTTACAAGTATCTAATTATAGGGAGAAGGGATTTGATTGCTTTGATTGGTTGAATGTGGAATTGCTTAATAAAAATAAAATAAACAAAAGAAAATACTAAGGAAAATATCAAAAGACTCAAAAGATCTAGGGTCGTGACTCCACACAATACTGTTAAAAGATGAATTGATTCTCTTATTTATGTGTAAAAAATTAGTTTGCTAACCTGGAACACGAAGATATGAAAAAGCCTCTGTCGATGGTCAGACGCAAATACCCAGTATAACCCAATTGAACCATATGTCTATGTCAACCACATTACCTGGATTCATTAAGACCAAGTTCCAATTATGGCTACCCCCGCCCGATAGGTATATTCCTATCCTGTAAGGAAATCTATTAAAGGGTTACTATCCTCAAGGAAGATCGTGGGCTATTGAATCTAAGGCTGAAACCTAAAATCCCTATGTCTAGTTCATTTTAGATTTACCCCATCAATCTTATTAATAGCTAGTTAACAAGACGCATTAAGCTTAAGACTCAATAAACAAACTAAAGAACTACCTATAAAAGAAAATCAATTATTAAGTGTGTGTATTGTGTTTCATCACTTCCCTAGAATAAAAATAAAATACTGGGGGTTGGGGATCCATTTTTACTATTTATAATTTAGATATCTCCCTTAATATAATACAAAAATTAAACATGATATTACAGACCAGCCATAAAGGCGGTATTCTTTATTAAGTCAAATTAAGTCCGACCAGCCATAAAGGCGGTAATAGTATTTGAACATAAACCAGCCATATAGGCGGTAATTACCTGTCACCTAAAGACCAGCCATGTGCCATATATGTCAAATAAAAAAACCAGCCATTAAGGCGGTAATCTTTTATATTTTGAATTATAATTTCCAAATTATATTTAAGGGAGATTAATCTAAATTAAAATAATAAAAGCTTCACCTTATCCCCAGCAGAAAATTAACTACAAAACATTAAAGAAAGGTAGAAGAAAATTTACTACTATTACTGAAATTAAAATACATAAATTAAAAATAATATTTATATATACAAAAATAGATGCTTCCTATAAAACCAGGGAAAAATTCCCAAGGAGAGCACACCAAATGAAGTGACGAAGAGCCGAATTTATAGGCAAAATCTGGTTCCGGCGTCGCGACGCCAAGAGGTCACGCGTCGCGACGCCAGATACAGTAACTTGGTCATACGCGGCTTTGACCACGCGGCTGTCGGCAGCAATAATTGTGACACGTGTCACGCGCTGTTCGTCGGCTCAGATTCTTATCCGATGACGTGGCACTGTTCATGACGTCATTGCTTACGTCACGCTGACGTGTGGAGGGCGATTGTCGGCACCGTTAGATCGTGACATGTGGCACCGGCGCACATTAGCATCTCTGTTGTGATGGCGACACGTGGCACGGCGCAAGATAGCATAATCGGCGCACGTTAGCAAGCGGCGCATGTTAACAAATTTTTTGATTGGTCCACGTGTCCACGGCGCACATTAGCAATTCCGGCGCATGCTGGGCGTCGCGACGCGAAAGGCTTCAGCGTCGCGATTCTGAAATGACGATTTTGCCCTTTTTGTCCAATTTTGTCCATTTTGCCCCAAAATTGTCTCCAATGCTTCCTAAACTTTATTTATCTACAAAATAACACAAAAACACATCAAAATATTCACAAAACTCAAGAAACTATACAAAATATTAGGATAAATGAGTGGGAAATAGTGATATAAATACCACTCATCACCCCCGGGATGGAGCGTCATAACCCAATGACTTGCACTTTTGAGGAGATTAAGCTACGGGCCTCCGTGGCATTTGTAGCAGCAGGTATGCCGATCTCGAGGAAGGAGAATGCCCATGTAGCTTTGGCTATCATATTATTTATCATCAGATATGTCGATCACGGGGAGGGAGAAAGCTCCAGTAACTCTGGCTATCCTATTGTATATCATCAAGTATGTCGATCACAGTGAGGGAGAATGCCCTGTAGCTCTAGCTATTATTTGTGTATCATCGGGTATGCCGATCACGGGGAAAGATAATGCCCCCGTAGCTCTGGCTATTCTATTGTATGTATTATCGGGGTATGCCAATCACGGGGAGGGAAAATGCCCATGTAGCTCTAGCTATCCCATTTTGTAGCCTCGAGTATGCCGATCTCGGGGAGGGAGAATTTCGTCGTAGCTCTGGCTATCCAGTGTGTATCATCGGGTATACCGATCTCGGGGAGGGAGATTGCCCTCATAACTCTAGCTATCCCATTGTGTATCATTGGGTATACCGATCTCGGGGAGGGAGATTGCCTTCATAGCTCTGGCTATCCCATTGTGTATCATCGGGTATGCCGATCATGGGAAGAGAGAATGCCATCGTAGCTCTGGCTATCCCATTTTATAGCATTGGTTATGGAACGTTCATTTTTGGCTCGGGGTGAGGTTATGTCCCACCGATGCCTCATCATGTTTGGTAGCAAAAATATGGAACATTCACTTGTGACCAAACGTTCATTTTCGGCTCGGGTTTGGGGCCTGCCGAGGTCCTATCAGTGTTTAAAAAAAACGGTCGAGGCGGCCGCCTCGCGGCGACGGCGCATCGAGGCGGCCGCCTTATGCGGTTTTTCTGAAACGCCTGCCTCTCTACTGGTGAGGCGCCCGCCTCACCAGCATAGTTTTTTTTTTTTTTAATTTCTAAAAGGTGTGCGGTAAGAATCGAGATTTCATTTATGATGATTTCAGTCTCCATAATTTATTCATTTCTAAAAGGTGTTTATCTAAATTCTGTTGTGTTCCCATAAACATTAAATTATATCATATATTGTCATTTATGTAAAACAAAGGCTGTCAACTCAATGCATCACCAAATCTGGTTAAATCATGTTATAGCCAAGAAAAAAGTGAAACAAATACAATTAGAAAAATAGAAAAAAACAAAGAGCAGTGATATGGAGACAGTCTCCATAATTTGATATTAATTTCCAGAAAGTTTGTTTTGTTTTATTTCAGTATGAGATTATCAATTTGTTTGGCTAAAAAATGTTGACTTGTTTGGTTGAAAATATGTCATTTATCTTATGTCATTACCTGTGAATGCATTTGTTTCTTATGTCATGTGAATGCATTTATCTTAATTCTCTTATCGATATAATACAAGTGAAGGAAGTTCTTTGGATGATGACCCATCTGAGGATGACAGAGATTTTGACTCAAGCTTTATTCCGCTAGACACTAATATGATAGCTTATTTAGGGATTAGTTATCAATAATTTTTTGAACATACTATGAATTATGAAGAAAGTAATGTATTTTGGATTACTTATCAATAGTTTTTTGAACATACTATGAATTATGAAGAAATGAATGTATTTTGGATTTTTTTTTTTTCCAATTTTCGGATCGAGGCGCCCGCCTCACCGCATCGAGGAGGTCCGCCTCGCGCCTCAATGCCCCGCCTCGAGGCGCCGCCCCGTATTTTTAAACATTGGGTCCTATTACTTTGTATTGGTATAATGAAGGTTCATTCCCTTATGACCAAATTACTTAGATGGCTTGGGGACAATCTTTCCCCCAATACCTCTCTTTGTCAGCTCGGCTCGGGGCTGGGGTACGTCCTGCCGATGTCCTTGTTATTTTCCTGATAGCCCGATGAGGTGTGTTTTCCCTCATGGCAGTTTTCTATTTTTTTAGATCCTTGCAGATCATATCCCTCTGGGATTATAGTGCGTCAAGAGCATGCATCAACTCACTACAGCATGAAATGAACTTTTTCAAGTGTAGAAGATAATGGATGAACTGACCAATGTTAGCTCGGATCAACCTTCGATTAGATATGCCTTAATAAAAAAGATAAACAGGTAATGAATCAGAAACTGAGATAATGGATCAGAATTGTGAACTTGACTTGGATTTTCACAAAAAGCATTGAAACTTGCAGTTGTGATACCTGCTGAGAGATGAGATAGACTTGTGATTTTAGACTGTATCATAACGGAGCATCAGCCCGATGACACAATATCGATTTTGGACTTCATGCACCATCATTTTTTTTATAGTTCCTGCCACCAACTCGCTAACTCGTTGATACCGAAAACTAAGGGACAGATGTTGATGGTGGTTTTCACCCCCAAGAAGTCAGAATTCTGAAGAGGGGTATAATGATGTTTGCACTTACCGGGAGATTCGAGGTCCTTGTAAAAAATGAGGTCAAGCAGAAAGGTCCGAGCCTGAGGTGCAAAAGGTCAACCCGAGGGCTGAGTTGAGATACCAATGTGTGAAGGGCAACCTGACTTGATAAGAAATATCGGAATCGACTCAGTATATCAGACTTGGTAGAGGAGATGAAAGGAAAATAGACCAAACACCGTGAGTCTTGGCACACCATCCCGACCAGAAAGTGGATACAATAAAGGATATTACTTATTCCAACGGATCGATCCGAGGATGTTGATGGGGACTACAAAATTGTGTTCTATGAATAGGTGACATAAGCCCTACATGGTGACTTGAAACTTCCAAAAAGGTCTGACGTGACTAGAGCAAGTCACCGGCTTATCTTCAAGCACACACTATCACATGAGAGTTGATAGGTTACATGTTGGATTTATGAGGTAGCGTGTGGCAGTGATCATAAGTGGCGTGTTTTAATAAAATGTCAGGTGGTAGAATTACTTTTGGCAGAGCACTTGGGAAAGAGAGCCCTTGTATTAATTGTAGATTCACGTGGCTGATGTCATGAGATTGATGTAACAATAGAATTTGCCATAGTATATAAATGGATCAAGAATTCATTGTAAAAAATTAGCTAAATCTATTTCACACATAACTTGTAAAAGAGAGAGAAAAGCTTAAGTGTAAGAGTAAGCTTGTAAGAGGTCGGTCAGACGAGCTCGAGAGATAGGTAGGACGGTCATACCTGATCACGTTATAAAAGTTTTTTTCCCCTTGTGCCTATAGATGTATGTTGGATCCATTTCGCCGAACCACGGTAAACCATCTGTTTTGTCTGTGTGTTTTTTATCTTTTACTAAGTTTGCATTTTGTCCCCAAACCTAACAAATTCACTGTTGAGGGAGGATAGTTCAAGGAGTAAGTTTACCGATTTATCCCTGAAACGAAATCAACCGTCAATAGATATATTTTTAAAAAAAATCAAAAATAAAAAAAAATCATAACTTTACGCAATATTAGTTATGTATTAAATTGTATCATAAGTAAAATAATTGATAATACTGACATATTTCAGTTTTCCAGTATTCTCAATAATGCGACCTTTAATCCCTTGAAATGTCTATTTTTTCCTCACAAAAAAGTTTAAGAATCGTAACAGATAACTAAGTATGGATCTGTGTGGGTCCTGAATTTCGCCATACGAATCTGAAAATTTTTTATGGACTTGCGTCTTCTAGGTGTATACAGATTCGAGCGGACCCAATTCCGAAACTATTTGGATCCGTGCGGGTTCGAAATTTCGCTACATTAATCTAAATTTTTTTACAAAGCCAGGTATTTTGGGCCCGGTCTTCCAAGACTACTTGGATTTTGGTTGGACCCTGAATTTTTTATCATTCATACTTCTAACCATCATAAAATATTTTCTAAAAAAATATTGGACACGTCAAATATCTGAAAACTCTTTTCGGAAAATAATTTCAGAAGATAGTCAAACACTAGAAAATAATTTGTTTTCCAAAAATGATTTTCAGTGTAATTTTTTATGTACGAAAATCATTTTAAGTTGAAACATCGTTTTTTGGCACGCCAAAAATGATATATACCTAATGTTTGATACTTTTTCTTAATCATATATGCACATTTGATATACTTTTGATACATTTTTCAATTTTTGGATAGACAAAATAAATATCTAGTATTTAAATATTTTTGATAACGTGTCATATATTGAATATAAGATTGTTAATTTTCTTATTTTTTTTATATGAAGGATTAACTAATTAAGTCTACAAGAGTTGAGAATAAATTTAGTGAAATTTTAAACTATGCTTCCTAAAAGACACGCAAAAATTAAGAGGTATCTTGATTTCAAATTCGGTCTTAGGATGATGAATTTTTTAGTATTTAAATAAAGAATTAACCTAATAAAATGATTGTGTATTAAAATTTGAAGAGTAATTAATTTAAAAAAAATCAAAAGAAATTACTTGAGTATTTTTAAATATATATATATATATATAAAATAAAGATTTACCCACACTCAGGCTCATCTCTTTTTCAAACAAGCATTTTATATTTATAATTTTTAATGTTTTTATTTTGCTTTTGCAACGTGTTGATAGTGGTTTTCAGCTCCAAGAAGTCAAAATCCTTATGAAGGGTAGAATGGGGATTGCAGTTAGCAAATAAAGGTCGAAGGACATTGTGAAGATATGAGGTAGGCAGAGGGGCCCGAGCCCAAAGTACATGTTGGGACACCGATGTGGTCAGGTCCGACAGCACTAGGACGTTTATGAAAACTTACTCGATGTAGTCGGGTCAGCCTCGACATCAGACTCTCGGGATATCCTTGACATCTGACTCTCCCGACAGTCTCGACATCAGACTCTCGGGATATCCTTGACATCAGACTCTCGGGACAGCCTCAACATCAGACTCTCAGGACAGCCTCTAAAGTCATGATCGACTCAACAGATCAGACCTGGTTGAGGAAATCAGACCAAACACTAGTCTCGATACACCGACCCGCTTTGTTATTAGACACAATGAAAGACGTCATATATCCCGGCACACCAACCTGATTACCTAGATCAAGGATGTTGAACCTTATGCACATGTATGGATGACGTAAGCTCTACAAGAACCCTGGAGCTGTCCGTGGACGTAGGTTGTGACCATCCCGCCGAACCACATTAAACCCTCTGTTTAGTATGTGTGTTTTCTATCTTTTGCTAAGTTTGCATTTGGTCTCAAAACCAAATAAATTCACAGTTGATGGAGGATTCTTAGTGGTGTGGTTTTTTCCTGAATTACTCCTGGAATGAAAATCAGTCGTCAATAGTTGACGCCATTTGTGGGGAAAGTACGAAAAGCAACAAGCATGTTAAGATGATGGCAAGACACGAAAACCATAGAACTGCAAAGGCTCCGATGATATAATGGATGGAGAGAATGGAGGAGACCCTACGAAATGAAAGGGATGATGCACGAGAGGAGAGGGAAACAACTCAGGCCCTTATGAAAATGATGGAAAACATTGAAAAACTAAAGAAGAATACCAAATAACCTGGTGGAGCAAGACCTATCAGAAAGAGGGGGCGTGAAGTTTCCGATTATAGAGAAAAACTTACTCGATGTGGAAGACATGAATAGGGTCATGGGCAAAAGCATGACAACTCCGAGAGCCATATGAAGAATTGGTTCTGGAGAGAGATGAGGAAATTGGAGGATAAAACGAAAGGAAGAGCTCGAGATGATAAGGACATAGGGGCAGCGTCCCCGCTCTCGAAGGAAATATTGGCGACGAAGTTCACCATGCCCAAAACCCAAGTCTCATATAAAGAGGTTCACTTTGATAATGGAAATTCAGGGGATGTTCGGAGAGGTCATCTGTAAGATGTTCCATTTAACCTTGGACGTGTCAGTCAACCTATGGTTCGAGAACTTGACCCCGGAGAGTAGCAGCAGCTTTGCATAGTTAAGGAGATCATTTGTGCAGCACTTTAAAAGGGCGTGCGTGCCGAGGAAGATTATGAGGTCGTTGAGGTTGATGAAGAAGAGAGACGACGAGTCTTTGAAAACTTTTATTGACCAGTATCATAGCTTGGTGTAGAGGTCAGGGCGTATGAATCCCCGAAGGCCTTAAAAAGTTGTAAAGAAGCTCTCTAGATCGGAAAATTATGGTCCCACCTGAGGATACAGGAGATACCGGACTATGCCGCGACTTTTGAATAAGCGAGGAAGTTTATGCTAATGGAAGAAGATAAGAAGATTTCCCGAGGAAGGGGCACCTAGAGGACCAATATACTCAGGCCGGAAAATTAGCGAGATTGTGGCAGAAATATGAGGAGACCAGTCCCGAGGCAAAAGTCGTTCACGCCGATGCCTCAGAATAATCAAGTTCAAGAGATAAGGCAACATGTCCAAGTCAACCATATCGCCGGAAGGACAGCATACACCCCTTTGAACAGGTAGAAAATCTGGTTAAAAATGGCCTATTAGATGAGCCTAACCCGATGAGGTTTCCTATTGAGAAAGGAAACAACATAGATTATTGTATGCACCATAATGTAAGGAGACATGCCACGAATGGATGCAGGGACATGTGGGAGCAAGTGGAAGACCTGGTTAAAAATGGCCTCCTCAATGAGTATGTTGATCATAAGGTCATGGTATGGGGGAGCACCGGTAGCAAAGTCATCGAATTAGGTACCTGATGAGCGAAAAATATATCATTATTTATCGTCCATTTTAGGTAATATTTTATATAGTTTCTCGGGATTTATGAACGTTTTGATATGTTTTAGTTTATTTTATAGATAAAATAAAATCAGGATTCAATTTAATTAATCAGGATGAAATATGGAACAAATAAGGGCAAAAATTGGACTTGAAATTTGGATTTTGGAGATTGGAAACTTGAAATGGCGTTCTAACGAAGTACAATTTCGGAAATATCAACTTTGTGTAATTTTCATATTTTGGCAATAACGTTTTACTTCGATATCGGATTGAGGTAATTCAGGTCCCAGATTAAAGAAGGCTCAAAGATCTACAACTTGAACATTCATAATAATTTTGAATTCTGAAGTTTTTATGACCGAAATAGATAAAATATCCGGAAGTATGTTCTGTATAATTAATAAAGTCATTTTCAAAATAAAAAAATAAAAATAAAATAAAAAATGAAAATTGTCAATCTTCCATATGTTTGGTGGAGGGTTTGGTGTCATATTTTGTGCCATATTTGGTGTCATGCTTGGTGGAGAAATTAATGAAGGTAAAATTTTGCCTATAAATACCAAGTCATTTCATTTGTAAATTTCATACTTTCCTTATGGTTTCTAATAAGGAATTAAGGATTGTATCTTATTTGTATATATTTATATATATTTTTTTTATTTTTAGTAGTAGTAAATATGCTTTCCTTAAGGTTCAAATAATGATCTAAGGATTGTATCTTGTGTGTTTAATTTTTGTAATTTAAATTATGCATTTTTATTTTCAGTAATAGTAGTATTTTTTATTTACTTTTCTTTTATGTTTAGTAGTTAAATTTATGCTGGGAGATGGGTGAAAATTTTTATTATTATAATTTAGATTAATCTCCCTTAAATTATAATCGTATTTATGGTCGGTTGGACTTAATTAAATTTATTTTAACCTGACTAAATTGGATATCGTCTTTATGGTCAGTTGGAATTAATTATAACTTGACTTAATCGGGATACTGCCTATATGGTCGGTTAGTAATTATCACGTAAATTATATATTATAGAGAGATTTCTAAATTAGAAATAGTAAAGGTAGATTAATCTCACTTAATTTATAATATGGAAATTGTAATTTAATAATATGGATTAAAAGTTGATTCTGCCTTAATAGCTGGTTTTATTTATGTAACATAATGTGACACCGCTTATAAGGTCGGTCTTTAGGTGACATATGATTACCGCCTATATGGCTGGTTTATGGATAAATAATAACATCGCCTTTATGGCTAGTTCAACTTTATTAGGTAACACTGACAATTTTCATATTATAATAAAGTGAGATTTTTGAAGATGGATCCCGTAACCCCCAACATTTTATTTTTGATCTAGGGAAGTGATGAAGCACAATATTAACATGCTTAATAATTGATTTAATTATATTATGGGTAACACTTTAGTTTGTTTATTGAATCTTAAGCTTAATGTTTCTTGTTGTCTGATCACCAATAAGATTGATGTGTTAAACTTAAAATGAACTTGAAAAATGGATTTTAGGTTTCAGTCTTAGATTAAATAGCTCATGATCTCCCTTAAGGATGGATAACCCTTAAAATATTCCCTTCCAGGATAGACATATACTTGTCGGACGGGAGTACCCACAATTGGAACTTAAACATAATGAATTCAGGTAACTTGGTTAGCATAGACATATGATTAATTGGGTTATTTGAGTATTTGTATCTGACCATCGACATAGGCTTTTGCATATTTTCGTGTTCCAGGCTAACAAACTAATTTATTACACATATATAAAATAATCAATTCATCATTAAAATAATATTGTGTGGATTCACAACCCTAGATACTTGTGTCTTTTGTTTATTTTCCTTAATATTTTCTTATGTGTCTTTATTTATTTATTTAGAAAATCTAAATTCAACCAACCAATCAAGCAATCATTCTCATCTCTCTCTAATTAGATACCTGTAAATATTTAACATCAATAATTAATAATAACAATAGAAATTAAGTCATCGTGGGATCGATATTTTTATACTACGTGAGCAATACGTGCGTTTGCGTTACGTGTGTGATTTCACCGATTATTACCTATCACCTGGAGCAACTTGACGGTACCCGGATCAAGAAGCCCTGAAAAACTGAGGTGTTGATGGGATATTTTCAATAGAGCCTCTCTTATAATGACCCTTAAAGAGTTGTAAGAATGACTGTAGATCCCAATAATGTGATTAAGTCTTTCCCTTTCTTAGATAAAAATTTATTTATCCATGATTACTTATTATGGCCCACAAGAAGGTCGTGGTGTATTTAATGGCTCGAGTCTACTTTAGTACCGTCGAGGCCGTGTTGTGTTTGATGGCTCGGGTACGCTTTAGTACCGTTGAGGCCGTGTTAATTCGATAGCTCGGGTCTGCTTTATTACCATCGAGGTTGTGTTAATTTGATGTCTCAGGTTTACTTTAGTACCACCGAGGTCGTGGTGTGTTTGATAGTTCGGGTCCACTTTAGTACCATCGAGGCCGTGTTAATTTGATGGCTTAGGTCTGTTTTAGTATCGTCGAGGCTGTGTTAATTTGATGGCTCAGGTTTGCTTTAGTCCTGCCAAGGTCGTGGTGTGTTTAATGGCTCGGGTCTTCTTTAGTACTACTGAGGTCGTGTTAATTGGATGGCTCGGGTCTGATTTAGTACCGTTGAGGTCGTGTTATGTTTTTGATAGCTTGGGTATGCTTTCGTACCACCGAGATCGTAATGATTTGATGGCTCGAGTCTGCTTTCATACCTTTGAGGTCGTAGTGATTTGTTGGCTCGGGTTTGCTTTCATACCGCCAAGATCATGGTCATTTGTTGGCTCGAGGCTGGGTTACGTCACGCCAAGGTCTTATTCTTTTTGAGTGGCACAAGAAGTGAACATCCCTTTTATGGCTGAGAGCTTAAAATGGCTCGGGTTTAGGTTAAGTCCCACCAATGCCTCTTTTTCTTCATTGGCATGGGGTCGGAGTTTCTCTCCCGTGGCCGAGTATTGGTGGCACAAGAAGGGAACATTCCCTTGTGGTTGATGTATTATTATCAGCTCGGGGCTAGGTTACATCCCGCCGAAGCCCTTTTTACTGTGTGATAGCCCGATATGATCTTTCCCTCGAGCCCAATGTTTTATTCTACAGATCTTTGCATATCATTTCCTTCTGAGTTTGCAGCGTGTCAACAACATGCATCTACTCGAGGTGGCACAAGATGAGCTTATTCTAGCAGAAAAGCCAATGTGGATGATATATTATAATCAATTCGAGGATTTTATGTGCGATAGCCTAAGGTGAGTTTTCCTCGTGACCCATGTTTTATTTTACATGTCATTTCCTACCGAGATTGCAACATGTCGAGAGCATACATCAGCCCGAGGTGGCATGAGATGAGCTTCTTCAACCAAAGAGGCCAATGTGTGAGATGACTCGGGTTACCTCGGACCAACCTTTTCGATCAGAGAGGGCCAATTGAGAAAGATCACCAAGTTATGGATCAGAAGCTGAGATGCAGGATCAAGATTGTGAACCTGTGTGGATTTTCACAAAAAACATTGAAACTTGAAGTTGTGGTACCTGCCGAGAGATGAAGCACACTTGAGATTTTGGATTGGATCAGGATTGAGTACCATCCGAGGACACCAGGTCGGCTTCCAAGTCCATGCACCGCCATCTTTTTTATAGTTCCCGGCATTAACTCATTTACTTGTTGATACCAAGAACTAATGGGCAGATGTTGATGGTGAATTTCAGCTCCCAAAAAGTTAGAATCCCTCTGAATAGTAGAATGGGGATTGCAGTTAACAAATAAAGGCCGAAGAACATGTGATATATGAGGTCAGCAGAAGGCCCAAGCCTGAAGAACACGTTGGGACACCGAGGTGGTAATGTCTGGGGGGTCAGGTCTGACAGCATTAG